>JAKXYG010000290.1:0-76621 GCA_025895645.1 Cardicola forsteri | reverse complement strand
AAACGTACAAGAATAACACAGTTTCTTGGCTGGTAGACGACATCCTTATGACGTCGCCTGATATTTGTAGCCAAATGGCTGCATATGGTATACGTATACTCTAAAAAACCTTTTTAAATATCCCGGGTGTATGCTTGCATATACCCGCAGTAGCGGAAATCCAGTTATCCTACTGTGCATCCAGATCTCGCCATCATTGGAAATTGAGACTTTATAAGCATTACTCAAATCCTCAGGGTCATTGGCATGAATTAACCTTTACTATTTGATTTATTTAAACTGATATTTGTAGCTAAATGGCTGCATATGGTATACGTATACTCTAAAATACACTTTGAAAGTATGACTTGCCATTCATTACACGTTTGACTTATTAATTAAAAAACGAACGTTTGTACATTTAATATTCTGCAGCCAGAATTTAGGTGTTATTTTATTTTATGTTTGTTTTGTTTTATTGTACTTATGAAAATTGAGTTTCAAAGGATTATATCGGTACCTTGGTAGACTCAGATTTAAAACGGACCAGACATTATAAAAGACAACAAATGTTGTTGACATTACAAAATTTGTAATTTTTTCTTTATATATTCATGTATTTTAATAAATAACTTTTTTTTAACAAATTATGTATTTGTTTTCAGGTTTTAATAAATAGTGGAATTATGTTTTGTTGTTATCACAAATTATTTTCTTGGTCTAGCGGTACAGCGCTCGAATTCGGACTTCGGTGGGCATCGGGTTTCGAATCCCATCACCGGCACTAAAATGCAGACCCACGTTTGGCTTCGCTAAAATATCTACTGTTGAAAGATGTTTCTCGTGCAAACATTTAAAGTAGCAAACACAAAATAAAATAATAAAATAATAAAAACTTGTTTCAGTGAAAGATAACAACGAACTCCACATTATTCATTTATTTTATTTCAATAAATCTATTGTATTGAAAAAATGTAAATCATAATAAGAATAATACTAATAACAAGCAAAACATAAATAAAATATAATTCAAACCAAATAGATAAATAGATAAATAAATAAATAAATAAATAACGAAGTCGTAGAATAAATGAATGAATTTTGAATGTATCGAAATATTTCTTATTCCAAAATTTATCATAAGCAATTAAACTACTGATTTATCAATGTAAGTAGTTTAACAATTTTAACAAAAGTTTACATTAATGTATGTCATTTATGTGGCGTTTCGCTCCAAATGACATGCCTGACTGCGAGGCTACTTGATTTTGTGGCAGTCCCATTTGAAGTCCAATAATTGAAGAGCCGTCTTGTGACATATTATCACACCGAATATCGGTAATGTGTCGCTGGGACCCGATGCGCATTCCTTTCTGACTGGCGAATTTGTTCGTACCGTATTGCAAACTGATGACGGATTGGCCATCTTTTGAAATGTCATCGCAACGAATGTCGGCGATATGACGCGTTGCACCCATGCGCATTCCCTAGAAAAAGCAATAAATTGATACAAGTATATGTTGAACTCCGTCTAGAGATATGTGAGAAGGGTTTGAGTGCAAGGTTAGAAAACTGGTCTTTGTGTAAAATGTATACTGTGCTACAGAAACAATAAAAGGACGCTCTTTTTATAAACACGGTAAAAAAAGGATAATAGCATGACCCAGATGACAAGATTGAGTGAAAGCCGAAACGGAGTTCAATCTTGGTCGAATTCTACATTTAGCGCCCGACAAACCAGTAAGAACGGTTTTAGAATAGACAATTAAAGATAGTAAAAGAAAAGTTGGGGCAAATGACAAAAATGTTGGCTAAAAACCATTCGGAAAAGTCAACTTGAAATGTTGGGCCAAAATGTTCAGACACATGGAATCATCTTGTTGCTCCGTACGATCTGTTTAAATTATGGGACTTCGTTGTTGTTTGTGCTGTTACTGCTATCCCATGTGCCGGGGTGGTCTAGCGGTACAGCGCTCAAATTCGGACCTCGGTGAGCATGGGTTCGAATCCCATCACTAGCACTAAAATGCGTGTTAACCCACGTTCGGCTTTGCTAAAATTTCAACTGCTGAAAGATGTTTTTTGTAAAACATTTGAAGTAGAAAACATAAAATTAAAAAATTAAAAAAAATAAATAATGTTGCTTCATGCTTATTTTAAACCAAAAAAAGATTTTGTAATTATACTATAATAACTACTACTACTACTACTACTGCTACTGCTACTACTGAAGTTTCTAAGCCAATAACCATAATAATAATACGATAATTCTAATTATACTACTACTACTACTACTACTACTACTACTACTACTACTACTACTACTACTACTACTACTACTACTACTACTACTACTACTACTACTACTACTACTACTACTACTACTACTACTACTACTACTACTACTACTACTACTACTACTACTACTACTACTACTACTACTACACAGTTACTACTACTACAAGTATTACTACTACTACTAGGATACTACTACTACTAGCTTATTATTATTATTATTGGAGTAGCTTTATAAAACACTAACAACAAGAAATGACTTTAAAATATAAAATAACTACTAGTGTAACTAAATTAAACACAGTTATAACCGGTCTCAAGTGCGTCAAAGAAAGGAGGATGGTCAAACTTCAAAGTTGGCAACACTAGAGTTGTATTACATTCTTCTTATTGCTACATGTAGCCTTTCTTTTTTACAGTTTTTTCCTCTTTCTGAGGAGTGTAGACAACAAAGAATGTAGTTAACAACTAGTTAAGAAGAACACACTAAAATGAATATCTCATAGAACAAAAATGTTGGTAAAATCATTTGTTGACCCATAATCCTTTTGAAATTATAATATTTCCCTGTTGTTTTTGCTCGTGCTGTTATCTTGTTATCCCATACTTATTTTAAAGCAAAAGGGTTTATCATCATATTATTATTATTATTATTATTATTATTATTATTATTATTATCATTATTATTATTATTATTATTATCATTATTATTATCATTATTATTATTATTATTATTATTATTATTATTATTATTATTATTATTATTATTATTATTATTATTATTATTATTATTATTATTATTATTATTATTATTATTATTATTATTATTATTATTATTATTATTATTATTATTATTATTATTATTATTATTATTGTCATTATTATTATTATCATTATTATTATTATTATTATCATTATTATTATTATTATCATTATTATTATTATTATTATTATTATTATTATTATTATTATTATTATTATTATTATTATTATCATCATTATTATCATTATTATCATTATTATTATTATTATTATTATTATTACTATTATTGTAATATTATTATGCTTTTATATATTGATGGATTTTTGTAAAATATAATCCAAATCCAATTTCAAGATCATGTGTATTTTATTTTTGCACACTATTTACATTGCTAATTATATTTTATACTATGATGGCTGTAATAAATTGGGTGCACTGTGTTTATTTTTATCTAAGTGCAATTGATCAACCGGAATGAATGTAGGATTTCTTAACAAGAAAGAATTTTTTTAGTACAATAATTGTTAAAAAATGAAGAAAAATAAAATAACTGTAAACTAAATTGGGGGAAAATAATCAGAATTCAAAATGTGCCCAATTTCTTCCCCACCCACAAAATGCGGGCCTCTATCCAACTTTGCCCAAATGTCTACCTTTTGTTACTGTTTCAGGTGTTTGTATGGAAAATGCATTTTAGCGAACTTGAACGGGAGTCCGCATTATGTGGGTCGGTGGTAGAAATCTAACCCATTCTATCCAAGGTCGAGTCAAACGATGTACCGTACAGTAATAACATCTAAATATAAAAAACATTTAACAGAATAATGTAGAAATAATCATTGACAGACTGTGTAAATGCGTAAGCTAACCTTACTAATGAAAATAGTTAAATCATTAGATAGATTGTGTATAATTGAAAGCCTTTTTAATAGATAATAAAAAAATAAAATAAATAATTAATTAAAAAATAACAGAATTTAAAAATATTATTATTGTAACGTTAATGTAATACAATAGCATGACTGGAGGAATCTTAATAGGAGTATTGTATAATAGAGGAATAACAACGAGAACAAATGGTAACACTTTTAAGATTGGTCATGCTCGGAGAGTCTAAAAAAGGAAACTGAACTTAGGAGAAATGAAGATATCGTTGGGACACAATGGCGCTATTAAAAGAAAGCCAAAAGTTATCGAAACTCATAAGAAGACTTGACAATGGAAGTGGAAGGGCAAAAGAAACTGAGGTAGACCAAGGTAAAAATGGCTAGATTATTTGTTTGGAAGCGCATACATGAAGGGAGTGACGCTGCTGATTAAAAACCAAAAACTGGTCAGAATCTGTGAATCCGGGGTAGTCTAGTGGTACAGCCTCGAATTCGAACCTCGGTGGACATCGGGGTTTGAATTCCATCACTGGCACTAAAATGCGGGCCCACGTTTGGCTTCGCTAAAATGTCCGTTACTGAAAGATGCGTTTCTTGTTAAGCATTCAAAGTAATAAAAATGAAATAAAGTTAAAACAACATTAGAAAATGTGATATATAAAAATGTAATAATACTAATTTAAAAACCAAACTGTTTTACATAATACATTGCTTCGTATATATTCAAAATCCTGTATACTGAAAAAAATGAGCTTTCTTTTTTATATTGTAATTAACCTTTGTACTAGTTTTCCGGAGTGGTCGAGCAGTATAGCACTCGACTCGAATCCCACCATCGGCCTACTAAATGCGGGCCTACTACTGAAAGACATGCGTTTTTTTGTAAAACATTTAAGGTAGTAAATATGAACTAAAAATAATAGTACCCTTTCTTCAGCTGCATCAGGTTTGCAAACTTGACACTACTCAACTGTCCTCCTCTTCAATTGGGACTTGGAACCCGTTACAGTAAAACTACTGAAAACTTTACCATATTTAAAATAACAAACAAACAAACAACCGAATACAAAGTTAAAGCAATTCCAAATCAAATCATTCCATTAAATTGAAATAAAAATACTAACACTACTTTTAACCAATCAAAACCTGAATACATTTTATACAACAAACACCCACTCAGTGCTAAACCACATTTCGTCCAATCAAAAAATCAAAATCTAACACCCACGCTAATTTCGATAAATCAACTTGAAACACTGACCTTTTGTGAAGCAAACTGATTGGTTCCCATTTGTAAATTGATTACGGACTTGCCTTCGGGACTCAAATCGTCACACCGAATGTCGGCGATGTGACGCTGATTGCCAAAAGACATTCCTTTTTGTGAAGCAAATTTGTTTGTACCCATTTGCAGACTGATTGCAGATGAACCTTTAAAATTTAATAATAATAAAAATAGCAGTAGTAATAACAACAACAACAACAACAACAATAATAATAATAGTGGTCCTAGTAAAAAAATAATAATAATAATAATAATAATAATAATAATAATAATAATAATAAATAATAATAATAACAATAATAATGATAATAATAGTTATGATAATAATAACAATAAATAATAATAATAATAATAATAATAATAATAATAATAATAATAATAATAATAATAATAATAATAATAATAATAATAATAATAATAATAATAATGACAATAATAATAACAGTAATAATAATAATAGTAGTGATAATAATGACAACATAAATAATAATATTGATAATAATATTGATAATAATAATAATAGTAATAATAATAATAATAATAGTAATAGTAATAATAATAATAATAATAATAACAATAATAATAACGATAATAATAATTGCAATCATAATAATAATAATAACCATCATAAAAATTGTAATAATAATAATAATAGTAATAGTAGTACTAGTAATAATAATAATAATAACTATAATAATAATAGTAATAATAGTAATAATAATGCAGTATTAATAATAGTAATAATAATACTAATAATAATAACTATAATAATAATTATAATAATTCTAACAAAGATAATAATAATAATAGTAGTAATAATAATGACAACACTAATAATAATATTATTAAAAATAATAATAATAACAATAATAGTAATAGTAATAGTGGTACTACTAATAATAATAATATTAATAACAATAATAATTATAGTAATAATAATGACAGCACTAATAATAATATTGATAATCATAATTGTTATTAACATAGTAATAGTAATAACAATAATAGTAATAGTAACAATAATAAGGTAATAATAATAATAATTTGTGGTCATTAACTTCGACCGTTCCTCCTCACATCCACACGTGTAGCTAGCTGGACAGGTGTTCACATCAAATTGTCAACGCAAATTGATCTTTTCTATCCACTTACTTAAAATTGCAACTGCTATTTACACATCAGACCCGATTAACTCTCTTGATTTATCTCAGTTTACTGTGCAAACAGGTATATACATATTTTGTTTCAAAGATTCATTACAAACACTTTTTTTAATAAAAATTAGATGTGTCTAAGATAGATAAGTAACATAGATCAGAATTCCTGCAAGGCATTACAGTGCGTCCCCCATTTAAATTTACTGTAAAACAGACATAGAAACATTTTTTTCCAAATACTTAAACAGTGCCAATTTTTAAAACTTTTGTTGAAAATGCGTTTTTAGCATTTCTGCACTTTCTTTTCGCCCTTGTTTGTGCACAAACAAAGTGCACGAAGAATGTTTGAACATGTGCTGGTTTATTATTAGTTAATGTTGTTGTTATTATTGACATAGCCAACTGTTTGTTATTTTTATTACAACCCTTAATAAATAGATCTAACAATTGTAAATCTAAATTCATTTGCCATATTCGATTAGTTGTATTGAATAAGATATTTGACAACTTAGTACATTTTTAAATTAAATATTATACAACTAAAAATGTTTTCCCGACAAACAATTAGGTAATAATAATAATAACAATAATAATTTAATTAATTTTAAACTATAAACGTTCAAAACAAAACGCTTACCATCCACTACCATATCGTCACAACGAATATCAGCAATGTGGCGCTGAGTTCCAAACGACATACCTTTTTGCGAAGCCAATTTGTTCGTTCCCGACTGTAAGCCAATAATACATTGACCAGCACGCAACTGTTCGTCTGACCAGTGACGGGGCTGCGAAATGGTGGGTCTTGGACCGCATACGGGACCGTGAAAACCGTTTCGTTGACACTGTTGAGGCGAAACGCAATTAAAATTGTTGGAAATGGATTACCATTGAATTATTTGTAAAAGCAGCACATTGTTAGCTTGGTCGTAATGTATATTTGTGTTTCTGTGTGTTTGTGAGTTGTACTAACTTTAATGTTATCTGTACTCCCTTTTTGCATATATATACTAAAATGTTATATGCTTGTGACTGATGAGAATATACCAAAATGAATTCATCTCACAGTTTACGTCTTCCCATATTTTTATTTGGAATTATAAAGGGAACCCCCAATGCTTTGCATTTTTAGCTGGTGGATATTTAACAAAACTAAATAATCACCCACATTTAGTGTAAGTGATGAAACATAAATCCGAGCTTTTTATCAGTATTGCTATCCTGGTAATAATAATAATAATAATAATAATAATAATAATAATAATAATAACACAATATAAAACAATCTGCACAACTCTCCAAAACAACACCAAATCAGAAATTCAAACAAACTTCAGTTCCAAGTTGCAACACCGTCGACAAAACTTGAGCCATATTTCTCGATTCGTACAAGTCGACAGTTTGAAAAAGACATTCTTTGGGAACTCCATAGGCATAAGCCGCATCCAAAAACTTTTGAATGTTTTCCATCTGTATTGCATATATGTAGGTAGATATGATTATTAATTTTAGCTCCAATAAAAAATTCTTTTTATGTCAGGTGTATTTTTTTACATACAAGTTGTTTTAACAACTACTTTGCTGTTTGAGCCTAAGGTTTAATTGAATTAGAAAATATGAAAATAAGTAAAATATGTTAGACACATTCTTGTCTTATTTAGAAAAACAATAAGCACAATCCAAAATTATTAGTACGCTTGAAATGTAATTAAAATATTTAAAATGCTCTATCCATTTAAACTTATAATTGTAATTGTAACGTAACAGTTAGCATATTAATTGGTAGCTTAGCTGTTCCAATTAAGTATTTTTGGTATACAATTTAGAAAACACCAGTTTGATTTCAATATGACCCGTTCCAGGAGAGGATTAGTATAAAACCTGAAATTTACCAAATAAGTTATGATAATACATTTTAAAGTACAAAAAATATGTACATATTTAACAAGGTTTACTTGTGGTACTGGGTCTTGTCCGATAGTCAATAAACAAAATAACCTATTTCTAGCCAACGCCAAGCAACATACAGACGTTTTTATAAAAAAAGAACATTTTCGAATAAGAAAAAGTGACAAAATATAATCCAATTTAATTGGCGAATAATTTTGACCAATCATTTTACGCTTTATTTCTATTGGCTAAATATGGACCAATCATTGTAATGTGTCTATATTATTATTATTATTACATTAAGCTTTAATACATCGCTAGATATGCATTCAGAATAACAATACATTTTTACCATTAATCAAAATATGATAAAATTACAACCTCCTAAATAATAAATTATAAATATTAGGAACAGAATGTAGTCAATACGATAAACATGTGGTTTGAAAAAAAAATCAAAATCAGTATATTTTGAATGAGTCATTATAAGACACAGTTGTTACATTATTCTGTAGGATGATTAAATTAATTCTACTGTAATATATTTATTACAAGTTCAAGTCTGGATTGATTAATACTCTGGATAAATATGGCAGATATGAGTATTTGTATTGATTAGACTTGGCGTTCATGTCCAAGTTCTTCCAGAAGTTCTAGATTAATTCGAGGTTGTGTGTAGCGAATGAATATTATTACCTTCAAGCCTCAAAGCTAATTGTATACAGGATTTAAACTATTAATTAGCAATAAAGTTCAACAGGACGGTATATTTGATTTGCGCATATTTTGACACCAAAGATATGCATCTTTTTAAAATAACATAATTTCGTTTTAATAAACCAGGAGAAATTATAGATGATCAGTATAATATTACAGGATAAAAACAAGATGTAACAAACAACTTAATAATGTGGTTATCAACATTTAGTCTTCTTAATTTTTTAATAAATATAGGCTTTACATAATCACATCAGATAAGTTTGCTAACTGTGTGTAACTCAAGTACAAGTTCATATATTTGCCCAATTTGATAAAACAGGAATAAAAAACACGGAATTAGAAATAAGGTTTGTTAATGATGGAGCAAACAGAAAAACGTAAATTTTCTTTTTCAAAATAAAATTACATTTTCTTGTCGCATTAAATATTCTACAACACTTTAAATTTTTATTAACAAGTGGACATTGTAACAAAACGAAATGAGGGTCTCCATTTAGTGCCCATGGTGACACTTGAACCCATACTCACTCAAGTTCAAGTCGAGAGCTTTACCACTGGATTTCAATATATATTATTTATAACAAAAATATTATATAAACTACATCAACTGGTTAATTATAATTTACTGCACAATGCCTACTATCACCGCTTTCCCAGTTTATTTTATCCGATTTTATTTTTAAATAAAAACCAGAATATAAATAAATTATTCGTTTCATTCAAACGTACTTATAGATATTTTGTTTTATTATACTAAATGAATTAATAACATTCATTATTATTATTATCATCGGGGATAAACACGCACCCTCCCAACCGTTTAGTATTACCTGCAAAGCATCAACTACTACAGCGTGCATTTAATAAACGATGCACTTGAGGTATGCTGACTTTAAATGCTAATTACATCCTCTAATTAAACACCTCTAATTGCATACAAATAGTTGTGTTCTTTTGGATCAGTTGGACGTTTAAATATGTTCAACATACGTTGGGTAACAACAAACCCGCCACCAATATTGATAGCGGACAAAAAAGTAGCAATTGTAGCAAGGGTTTGGGGTATGGTGGATGGACACAAACCGCCGTTCATCAACAACAACCCACCGACAGCAGTTATACCTGAAACAGCATTGGTGACAGACATGAGAGGAGAATGGAGAGCAGGAGTAACACCCCAGACTGTATGATATCCTTCAAAAAAAATAAGTGTAAAATAAAAAATAATAATTAATTAATAACGTTATCCTTATATTCTTGTTGTTGAGTATTTCATAACGAGTCCTTGGTCAATTAGTATTGCATCAAACACATAATCATCATCGGGAATAAACATCACATCACACCCCCACTTGTTATTATCGCCTAGGATAGTCCACACTACCAAAAAAATGGATAACGTCAACTTTTACAACGACACTTGAGGTATGTTAACTTTAAATGTTAATTACATCCCCAAATTAAACACCTCTAATAATTTATATCAATTGTAAACGGTAAGCAAATTCATGGTGGCATTATATGATGTCAACCTTTCCAAAAGATGGCAACCTCTATTTCGACATGTGTTATGTTTAATTTTGAATTTAGGGATGAACAAAATGAATATAAAAAAGGGATGGAATTGATGTGCCGCACTGGTCTAGTGGTACAGGGCTAGACTCGAACTAGCGGGTGGCTGTAGGTTCGACTGCTACTACGGGCACTCAATGTGGGACTTTGTTTCACTTCACTAAAATATTTCTCCCTATCGTAGCCAGTCACAAGTCACGTTGATAAGTCTCGGTCGATATTGATTCGACCGCCAGGATTGTTTTGTAGAAATTAAATAAATTAAAGTAGCAATTGTGTTAATAAAATATGTCAGTTTGTTTGGCAAAATAATAGTCATTAGGGGATCAATGAGGCTTGTTAATAAGAGAGATTTTATTATTTACTTTACATCGCTTGAGTAGACAAGGATTCAATCCGACTCAAGTGCACAACGGTATAACTGGGCTTCCGCTACAGTGCAGCGGGTGCAACCATACTCCCAGGATAATTAAAAAGTATATTAAGGCATATGTATACTATATGTAAGCCTTGGACTAAGGAAGATAACCGTGACAAAAATTCAGGTGGCCTCGTCAATCTTTACGAACAGTGGCAAAGTCACAAGGGTGCCGTCTACTAGCCAAGAAACCTTGTCATTCTTCTACGTATGTTGCGCTTATCAAGCCATCGAAGTCAATCGTTTGTATTGAAGAGGTGATTACGTCACTAACCAAAAAAACAGTTATATGTTTATTCACATAAATATTACTTGTATTTTAATTCAAACTCTAAATTCGCAATGATTAAACTTTCTATCAACTCCACTTTAGATTGGAACTAGGGAAGTAAAATAATAGTAATTAGGGGGTCAATGAAGTATGTAAATAAGTGATATTTTTATTATTTATTATACATCGCTTGATTCAAACCTGGGTGGACATGTATTCGATCCCTCTGCCGGTCCACAAATTGCTGGCCCACATGTTTACTGTTGAAAGGCATGTTTCTCGTCCAACTTTAAAAATTGGACAAAAAGCATTGGGGACATGAATTCGATTCCCTCTGCCGACTCGAGTGCACAGCGGTATAACTGGGCTTTCGCTACAGTGAATGGGTGCAAGCATACTCCCAGGATAATTAAAAGGTACCTACAGGTATGCGTATACCATATGTAGCCACGGGGTTAAAAAAAATGGTTCTGACAAAAAATTAGGTAGCCTTGTCAATCCTTACAAGTATGCCATCTACCAGCCGAGAAACCTTGTCATTCTTCTACTTTTGTTACGATTATCAAGGATCAACTTAACAAAACAAACTATATTATGTTTTTATTTTACCTGTTGGAATGGCATATTTCCATTGTTTGCTTTGATAGGTTTCTTGATCATTTGAGCTTTTGAAGGCAAATTTGACGTTTGTTCGTAAATTTTGTTAATCAAACTGAAATTGTAATAATTTGACATGTCAATTGAACCGTCTCAAACACAAAGTCTGTAGCTTCGATTTTTAACATTTTTTAGATAATTATTATTGATTTTTCTTTCAAATAAACAATCATTATATTTTGTGCTTCGAGAGTTATATTCGTTTATCCGTTTGTATGATTATATCGAATTGATAATAATTTAACATGATTATAATTTATGTAAGCAACTATCTAATTAGGGAGTAATGGATTAAGACATCCACGTACTCGTTAAATTGTGTTTCATCAAACAGTTGTGAAGAACAGTATCGTTTTTTAAAGCTTGATTTATTAATAACAACTTAACTATACAATTAATTAAGTATTATTATAATTATCAATTTCTCTTTAAAAGGTGTAGCAACCTATTAGTATAAATGCAATGCATTGTATAACATAGCGCGCATAATAGTTGTAGCAGGTATAATTTTTATTACGCTTATCAAGAATCAACTTAACAAAATAAACTATATTCTGTCTTTAGTTTACCTGTTGGAATGGCATATTTCAGATAACCTTTAAGTTGTTACAACTTACAAACGTAAATGAACACAAAGATTACGACCAAGCTAAGTTCAATGTAGTGACACACAATGTTGAATCTATTGTGACATGTGACACAAATAGTGGAGCGGTAAACTCAAGTCTGGATGACTTCCACGACGGGTTCATAAACCGACAAAATTGAAATAAAACTAAAAAAAACATTAGCGAATTTTCTATTTGAAAATAAAACGAATTGAACAAAAATATTGAATGTGCAATCAACTCTACTGTAGTTTGAGCACAAAATGAACAATCCGGTCTTAGTTAAAAGTACAATGGCAGCATAATGACATAAGAGGATATCTTGTTTATTGAACACTAAAAATATTTCTTTTTAACAAATAGCATTACCAAATTCCTGCTTAAACTAAAAACCCGAAATGTATACATTTTGACAACATAAAAATACTACTACATTATTTGCTTAAAAATAAATTGTATTATGAAATATGTACATATATACAAAACAGACATCACTAATTGTCCAAAGTTAATAGTTCAGAGGATAGCCATCGTTTTTTATAACTTCTTTTAACTGTTTCGGATAAGAATCAACCAAATTATTGATAAAATCTTGTGGAATTCGATTGTTCAACACATAGTTAATTTTTGCTGTGTGATTGTTTTATATAATTAACTTAAGATGTATATAATTTTTAAGTGTAACTATTATCATTTACCCATTTGAATGCCATTTATCAAAAAATTCCAAGATACTCAACTATTTACAGTTATAAAAAAGTTAAAAAACAATTTACTTCAAGTATTGATAGTCCATCTTATTTTTAGCATAATTACTTTGTTGAAAAAAGTCTCTTAAGTTAAAACAACAAAAAATTGAAAACTAAGAGTTCACTGACAAGTACCATTTTGGACCCTGTAATGACATAAGAGGACACCTTGTTTATTGAACAGCAACAAAGATGTGAAGGAAGCATGACTCCAATAACGGAATTTGACAAAATTTGAAAAGAATGTAATTGAATAATCTTTAAAACCAAATATGCATTGTACAAGCATATGGACATATGTCTTTACTTATAATCCATAATTACCAATATTTTACAAAACAAATTTGCTATTCTACAGTGTACAAAATGTTTTTTGGCTGTTTGGAAAGCATCTAAATAAAATTATCAACCTTTTATAAGAGCCAATAATTCAATGTTTAAATTATACGGATTAGTGTTGCAATATATATATATATATATATATATATATATATATATATATATATATATATATATATATATATATATATATATATATCAATATATATATATATAATTGGAAAAATTAATTTATTTCTATCTATCGGTACAGCGCTCGACTTAGACCTGAGTTCAATCCTACCATCGGCCCATGTTCGACAGCAGGAACCGAGTGCATAACGGTATAACTGAGCTTCCGCTACTGCGGGTGGGTGCAAGAATATACCCATGGTACTTAAAAGGTATCTTAAGGCATACGTATATCATATGTAGCCCTTGGGCTAAGGCGGATAACCCTGACAAAAAATCGGGAGGTCTTATCAAACAATGGCAACATTACAAGGATGCCGTCTATCAGCCAAGAAACTTTGTTATTCTTCTGCGTTTGTTACCGTTAACAAGTCATCGAAGTCAATCAATTTATATGCCGTATAAATATGGAAAATAATAAAAAGTTAATGATGTTACCAACTAAAATGAAGTGAATAAGTGAATTTTTGTAATTTAAGATTTTCATTCAGTCTTCTGTTCAAATACTATAATTTAAATAATTATATTAATTTGAAGATGTTTTAACGCGACTAAATAAACGCTAGTAGGTAGATAGCTTAAGTGTTTCTAATAATATTATTAATAATAATAATAATGATAATAATACTCTTTCAACTATACATTACCCTAATTTTAAATGTTCATTTTGAAAAAAATAATAATATGAAAACGTACGTGACCAAAATAATTCCAGTTTTTAAACTCCGCTGGACATTTTCTCGGCCCACTGCAACATTTTGACCTGTAAGTTGCCGAATCCAACTGAGTACTTGTTGTTCGGCATCGGGATCGTAGCGACTGTTGAGCTGTTTTCAAATAAGTAAAATTATTATTATTAATAATAATAATAATAATAATAATAATAATAATAGTAGTAGTAGTAGTAGTAGTAGTAGTAGTAGTAGTAGTAGTAGTAGTAGTAGTAGTAGTAGTAGTAGTAGTAGTAGTAATAGTAATAGTAGTAGTAGTAGTAGTAGTAGTAGTAGTAGTAGTAGTAGTAGTAGTAGTAGTAGTAGTAGTAGTAGTAGTAGTAGTAGTAGTAATTGTAGCAGTGGTACTATTATTAATAGTAGTAGTAGTATTAATATTAATATTTTTATTATTAGTAGTAACACTAGTGCTAACATTATTATTATTTATATTATTAATATTAATTATTGGTATTATTATTATTATATTCTTTACTAAACGTAGCTTTTACTAGTTACTGCTACTACCGTTTTGCTTTTTTTATTTGTACAATCACATTAGACTTTAAATTTTTTGACAAAAAACGCATCTTTCAACCAGCGGACTTTTTACCTAAGCCAAACGTGGGCCCGCATTTAGTGAGAACCCATTCCCACCAAGGTCCAAATCGAGCACTGTACCGCTAGACCACCCCGGCATATATACATTTTTTTTATTTAATGCTTGTTTTATGTCAACACTGCCTAAAATGTTTTCGATTAATTTTGACTCAATCAGATGAAACATATCGTAATTTTCCAAAAGCATTAGTGGGAATCGAACCCAGGTCCATAAAGGTTCGGGTCGAATGTTGTACAGTTAGATCACCACGGTGCAACATTTTTTTAGTTGTATAAGAAAAATTCAAGGTCAGTTGCAACTGGGGTTAGAGTAGTCCAGCGGTACAGCGCTCAACTCTAACGTCAGTATTCGATCTCCCCGACCAGCACGAAATGCGAGTTCACGGTCGACTTTAGCCGCTGCTGAAAGAGGCGTTTCCCGTCAAAACATTTAAAATGGCAAAAATAAAAAAGAAACATTATTCTAGAAAACAATCGAAAAATTATTTTGCTTTGAAAATTATAAAAATAATTGGATTGCGTATTAGAAGAAAGTACGTGCGCCCATTCGACATAGATACACGGATTGAAGTTTTGGCATAAAAGATCGTGCATATTAAAAATTAATCTACTTTTGTTTGACCCTGTTATTGGAATTATGCTTTCATGTTTTCCGGAAACAAATATCGTAGAGTTAAAATAAGTGTTTTAATGTCTAATTATTATAATTATTAACAATAATAATAATAATAATAATAATAATAATAATAATAATAATAATAATAATAATAATAATAATAATAATAATAATAATAATGGAAATATTATTAACATGGAATATTAAAGATTAATTTTTCTTCTTCCTCTCGTTCACATAAATTGTGCTTTTACTGTGTTGCCGTAATTTATTCAATTGTGCCGCGGTAGTCTAGCGATAAAGCGCTCGACTTAGACCTGATGGACATCGGGGTTCGAATCGCACCACTGACCCACTAAATGTGAGTCCACACGTTCGGCTTTGTTAAAATATTCACTGCTGAAATATACGTTTCCCGTCCAAGCATTCAAAGTAGGAAAAATAAATAAATTTTTAGAAGGTTCATAACATCATTATTTTATGTTTATATATACTGATTCTTTACATGTTTGTGACTAAAGAGAATATACCGAAATGAATTCATCTCACAGTTTACGTCTTCTGTGATTTATTTCTGATCGTCACTCGTAAATTCTATTAAACGGATCATGATATTCCAAACAAAAATAATAGAAGACGTAAACTGTGAGATGATTTTATTATTTATATTCTCTTTAATCACAAACATGTAAAAAATCAGTATATATATACATAAAATGATGATGTCATAAACCTCCTAAAAATTAGGTTTAAAAGTGCAATTAAGAGGACATACTTATTGACCCAATTGAGAATGCTATGCACTACAACAGGTCTGCCTTTGCCCAACGTAAAAACAGCTAAAGCAATGTTCTCCACTTCCCCTTGTATCTACCAGTTTACTTGCGGTGGCGGTGACAAATATATTGATCGGACAACTCGTCGCTTATCGGAACGAGTCAAAAAACACATTCCCAATTGGATCGATAAAGAGTCTAACTCAAATGAACGTCGGTGCACTTCGTCAATATTACGTCACTTGGTTCAAACAAAACACCGAGTAAACTGTAATAATTGCCTTAAAGTGTTGATAACTTCTCAAACTACTAATATGTTAAAAACACTTGAATCTATTTACATTCACGCATTAAAACCCATTTTGTGTGCACAAAAACAACTTCATTAAACTTAACGTGAACTTAACATATGCATGTTGCGTATGTGTATGTATGTGTAGTTATTAATGTTAAGTTAATTACGTCATATAATTTTATGTATATATATACTGATTCTTTATATGTTTGTGACTGACGAAAATATACCAAAATGAATTCATCTCACAGTTTACGATTTCTATTATTTTTGTTTGGAATTATAAAGGGAACTCCCAATGCAATCTTATTTTTAAGTTAAATAACAAATAAAAAATTGGCGTTCCTTTTTTATTTACTTTTACCAACAATAATTGTTTAACATAGTCGAGGTAATAATCTTTAATGCGAAATGGTTCGTAATTAGTGGAAGGAATTTAGTAGAACAAACATGATTCAATATCATCATGCACGCCAAGTACTATAATATAAAGGTTATGCAGAATATTAATATTTTCCAAAACAGAAAATCAATAATTATATTCTTTCCTTTTCCAGAAAAAAACATCAAAATAAATGCCATCTAGTGTGTGTGTTTTATTTGTGAAACTATTTACAATTAGCCTATCTAATTTATATTTGTTTCAACTATTTTTTTCCTCAAAACGTGTTAAGGTTGCTTGTCATTTTAATTTTTAAAATATTGAAATAAGTAATAAAAAATAGATTTAATTTTAATTTTTTATAAATACAAATTTGACAATAAATTGGTTGTTTGCTAGTAAAGAGTTGAACAAGTTCGCCTAAATGAGCCAATTTTGAAAAAAGGGGCTTGGGAACAACAAGGTTAGCAATTTGATCTCAGTAAAAAAAACGATACCGTGCTACGGGAACAATCAGAAGAAGCCATTTTGGTAAACAACGGCGAAGAAGTGATAACACACCCGGACGACAAGGTTGAGTGAAAACCAAAAGGATTACTTTGCCAATTTTTACATTTACCAGCAAGAACGGTTTTTGAATGGATAATCAATAATGGCAAAAGAAAGGTTGGGGTAGGCTATAGAAAACTTGGCTAACAACTGCTCGGGAAGATCACATTGGAATGAATGTTTCATGGAAGATCCAACAAGCAAACATTTGGCAAAATGTTCGAATACATGAAAAAAATTTCTGTATGAATTGAATACTATAATATTTTATTTATTATTTTTTATTTAGTCTGGCGGTACAGCGCTCGACTTGGACCTTGGTGGGCATGGGTTCGAATCCCACCACCGGCCCACTAAATGCGGGCCCACGTTCGGCTTTGCTAAAATGTTCACTGCTCAAAAATGTTTTACATAAAGCATTAACAGCAGCGAAAATAAAATTAGTTTAAAAAAAAAAATTTGTTGGTTAGAAAATAAAGGATTTATTTAATGCATCTTGTAAGATATAAAAAATTTAATTAAAAGCAATGTACTACTTTAATCGTCACAAACTACCACAATTTTTGTACAACATAAAATACAAGTGTCCATTTTGTTGTCATTTTTTTATTCGGAATGCATACGTTAACATGATCAATCCATGTACCTATAGTTTACGTATTTTGACATTCAAGTTTTCTTTCTGCTATTCCATGTATGCCAATTGTATTGCTTCCTTGCCATGGGTTAATAAAATGGCGTCTTCGTGTTGCTTCTTCGACCGTTTAGTTTTTGTTGCTAACCGCGCGGTCAGTTGGAGTTGGGATTGGCTACGATACAGCGTAACTTACAATCATTTTAAAACTGAGTTAGAAGTTGATCGTAAGTATTACAAAACCATTTTGTTTTAAAATAAGCATCGGTCAACAGGATGACAGTAAATGCTAACAACCACTACCACCAACAACAACATATCATATTGAACATGACTTTTGAATATACTTTGATTTTGAATTTTTTTCTTTTTCTAGCCTATGTAATTTAACCTTACTTTACTTTTTTTAGACTGATGTTATACACTGCTAATTGTATTGTATTTTTAATAATTGTACATATTTTTGTGTGTGCTGAAAGCTACTTCTACTGAAGTATCAAAGCCAATAACCATAAATAAATAAATAAATAAAAATAAAATAAAATAATCGCATAAATTAAAAAGTACATGTGGGGTAACAAAATGATTCCCTATGGGTTCGGACATTTTGCTCAAATTGTCCATTCCAAAACCCTTTTTGCTAGTCATCTTTCGGGCGGCAAACGTAGAATTTGACCAAATAAGTCTAATCAAAGATTGAGCTTCTTGTTATCTAGGTCGTGCTACCACATCTTCGCCGTTGGCTGCCAGAATGACGTTCTCTTATTGTTTCTGTAGCAATATCGATTTTTTTCAGAGGTTAGGTTACTATACTTACGTTCACAACCCTCCTCCTTTATCCAGACTTACGACAAACTGGATAATAGTAATAATAATAATTATTATTATTATTATTACTATCAGTATTATTATTACTAATATTATTATTACTACTATTATTATTGTTTTCACTATTATCATTATTATTACTACTATTACTATTATTATTATTACTATTATTGTTATTATTACTATTATTATTATTATGATTACTAGTATTATTGTCATAATTATTATTACTACTATTACTACTATTATTATTACTAATATTGTTATTATTAAAATTATTATTGTTATTATTACTATTATTATTTTTATTATTATTATTATTATTACTATTATTGTTATCATTATTATCATTATTATTATTACTATTATTATTGTCATAATTATTATTATTATCATTATTATTACTATTATTACTATTATTATTATTACTATTATTATTATTATTACTATTATTATTATTATTACTGTTATTATTATAGTTTGTAGTAACGAAACCGGTCAGCATTTAGTGAGCCGGTAATAGGAATCAAATCTATGCCCAGTCAAATTGAAGTTGAAAGCAATACCTCTAGAACGCTCCGGCAAATTATGACAAAAAAGTGAAAGCACAATTACAGTGTGTCGGGGGTGGTCTAGCGGTACAGCGCTCGACTCGAACCTGAGTGGACATGAGTTCGGATCCTACCACCGACTTACTAAATGAGGGCCCACGTTCGGTTTTGCTAAAATATCCACTGCTGGAAGAAGATGCGTTTATTGTCAAAACATATAAAGTAGTAAAAATACATAGAAATAAAATAAATAAATGTTGGAAAAATGAGATTTAGAAATAAAGAGTAATTTTGATTTAATCCTGCCATAATAGCACTTCGAAAACTATTATATCTCAACCCCTAAATGTTATTTATACATTTAAATTATAAAAATACAATATAATTTTTAACCATGTTATACAATTTAAAAAAATAGTTTTTAAATAAATTTACAAACGTTTTTGCATCAACTTATACACATACTACTACTAATAGTGATAATAAGTAGTAGTTTGTAATGTGAAAAGCATGATTTGCATTACTACCATATTTTTCACTTTATAAAGCATTTTACAATCCACAAACTGTACATTTAAACGAAAATAACTTAAATACACACACACGTGTTTACGTGTAATGTCGATCTCATTTGTTTACAGGAATAGTCAAAAAGTACAAAAAATAAAATGCGTCGCGGTCTAACTGTTAAACGATAAATTCGCTAGAAGTGAATGTGAACAGTTTCATTTATTTATGTTTACAACTTTGGATCTTCTACAGAAAACATCTTTTATTGTTAGCAAAGCCGAACGTGGGCCTGCAATTCAGTACCGGTGGCGGGATTCGAACCCCAATGCCCACCGAGGTCCAAATCGAGCGCTGTATCGCTAGGCTACCTTCAAAAAGTGTTTCATTTTATGTTTGCTACTTTAAATGTTTTACAAGAAACATAATTGAGCGAAGCCAAACGTAGGCCCACATTTTAGTGAGCCGATGGTGGGATTCGAACCCCCCATGCCCACCGAAGTCCAAATTCGAGCGCATATGTTTAATGCTGCTTTATACAATTGAACACAATAAAACAATAAGTATATTTTTTATATCATTATTGAAAGCACTAAAAATGTTTTTTTAATAATAGGGTTAAGTGCAAAGTCTTTAATGCCACAAGTTAAGTTACTTATCCCAGACTCTGTCCCCCACTTTTTAAAGCACACATTTTTTAACTAATAAATTATTATTATCATTATTTATTGTGTCTTGTAACGCCCATTAGTCGTTCAATTAAGCGAAATAAAAATAATTTGTTTTTGTTCTTAGAAGACAATTAATTGTTTTAAAAATAAGAGTTATTATTATTATTATTATTTGCACAAACATATTCAAACAATATAATTTATTGCAATTCGCAAATCATAAAAATTAATTTAACTTGGGAATTATTATTATTTCATTAAAATCTGCATTTATTTTAAAATAATTTTACATCGCACGTTTAATTTTTATCAATAATGATTTGGAATTAGAAATATTTTGATTTTTTTTTAAGTGTTACATTTGCCTCTGTTTAAAACATTCAGACAAATATTTCGAGTACGTTGAACACAAGTTCCAGTTTAATTACTAGTGCTAATGCCAGGTTGGTCTAGAGGGTAGAGTGCTTAACTTAGACCTGGGTGGGTATAAATTCAAATCTTATTACCAGCACCATATGCAAGCCCACTTTCGGCTTCGCTAAAATGTTTACTGCCAAATGATACATTCCCCGTCCAAAACATTGAAAGCAGTAAATAAATAAATAATATGCCGGGGTGGTCTAGCGGTACAGCGCTTGAATTCGGACCTTGGTGAGCATCCGGGTTCGAATTCCACTACCGGTCCACTAAAATGCGGTCCCACGCGTTTGGCTTCGCTAAAATGTTTGCTGCTAAAAGATGCGTTTCTCGTCAAAACATTCAAGGTAGTAAAATTTAATAAATAAATAATGTATTATTATAAGAATAAAAATAATTGCTAAAAAGTATTTAAAGCAAGCGAAACAACTTTGTACAAAATTTGAAACATCAAAACATCTCCAAGATTATCTACAAATCGACGGAAACTGCTAACAAGAAAATACAAGATGCATACTTTAATATTGTACAATTGTTTTAAAACATGATTATTGTTTAAATGACAACACTTAAAACATTTGTCATATTAAACTAGAAAGAAATAAATATTACTGTTTTGATTTGGTTTTACAGTCGGCCATTTTAAGATAGAAACTGGTGGAGTTGTCCAAAAATTATATTTTAAGTTTGTGGAAATCAGGTTATTTTAAAATATGTTATTATAAATGAAGGTTAGACTCAACATTTGTTTGTAGCGTGGAGTTTTGTGGAGATTATGTATATTTTTCAAGAAGATTGTTCACATGGATTTTTTCGTAAATTTGTTATACTGAATAAGCATTAAAAGTACTGGCTAAATATTTGTCGACGTTTCTATGGAATTAGACCAGTCCTAGTTGGAGAAATAGGCTTCAAAACTTCCAGCTCATACTTTAACACATGCAATAAGCTTACAAAATAACTTACAACTATTATCGTGATTACTCAGGTAGAGAACATTATAAATAAACCAATCTAACCAGTCCCACGTCTAGATAAAGATGGAGGATTTTTAGCCCAATGTTAGCAACTACAGTAAATACAATTTTTACAAACAAATATATCGTCAATGTACATTGCACAAAAATTATCATAGTGTGAATTAATGCAATCATAAAAGCACGTTTTTTGTATAGAAAGTAGAAATGGTTAACTAATTGAAGCATTTACATGCATTGACATAAAAACTTTCAAAATTTAGTTTGAACATACTTTGAAAAACTCCGCCTAGTTTGAATCAGAAATGATTCAATCTAGCCAGTCCCAAGCCTGGATAAAGAAGGAGGGTTGTGAGCGCGCAAGGTTAGCAACCTGGCCTAGTGTAAAATATGTATACTGCTACGGAAACAATACAAGAGGATGCCATTCAAGCAAACAACGGTAAAGAGATGATCGCACGTATTTGGATGACAGAGTTACACAAATGACAGGGTTGGAGTGAAAGCTCAATCTTCGATTTGCAGAATCTTCATTACCAACAAAACTTTGTTGTTGTTTTGCTGTAATTATTGTCCTATTGCTCCATGCTTAATTTTAAAGCAAAAGGGTTTTGTATAATATAATAATATATAATAATAATATTTTGAAAATTAGAGAAATTTTTTTTCAATTAATAAATAATTTGTAAAAATAGAGTTAACATTATTATTATTATTATATTATTATTATTATTATTATTGTTATTATTATTATTGTTATTATTATTATTATTATTGTTATTATTATTATTATTATTACTACTATCTAATTTATAATGTAAGTGATATATAAGTGATATAAATTTTTGACCTTTACATCATTGGGGTTTCCCTTTATAATGCCAAATAAAAATATGAGAAGACGTAAACTGTGAGATGAAGTCATTTTGTATATTCTTGTCAGTTACAAATATATGACATTTTGGTATATATATACAAAAGAGGATACAGATGACATTTAAGTTAGTACATAAAAACAGTTTGTCACTACACTGAACTTAGCTTAGTCGTAATGTTTCTGTTTATGTATGTTTGTGACTGACGAGAATATACCAAAATGAATTCATCTCACACTTTACGTCTTCTCATATTTTTATTTGGAATAAGCTTTTAGCATAACTTATAATTAGTACTATTATTATTATTATTATTATTCCGCTCGAAGAAGATCATAAATGAGCCAATCTGGTCAGGAATTTAAGAGCAATATTGGCAACTTAACTTCTGTAAAAAAATATCGATATTATGCTACGGAAACAATGAAAGGATGCCATTCCAGTAGACAACGGCAAGGAATTGATAGCACGACCCAGCTGACAGGATTGAATAAAAACCAAAAGGAAGCTCAATGTTTGATTAGACGAAGAAAATTGCATATTCAAATACTACGTCTACCGCAAAACAAACCAGAAAAAGAAGGGTTGGGGTTAATGACAAAAAACCAGTAAAAAAGGTACCATGGAAATGGATGAGATCAACCTAAAACGGTTGCAAAATGTTTGAACACGTGAATTCTTTTTTTTTAATGTTTATTACTTTGAATGTTTTAAAAGTAACATTTTTCAGCAGTGGATCCGCATTTTAGTGCCGGTGGTGGGATTCGCATCCCAATGCCCACCAAGGTCCAAATTCGAGCGCTGTGCCGCTAGATCACCCCGGTTGCTGTTCCTCTTTTTAAATCATGGGATTTTGTTGTTGTTTGGGCTGTTACTATTATCTTGTTGCACCATAAAGGAAAATGAGTTGTTTTTCGTTCTACATCATTCAGATTTAAGCCTTAATTTTAATTTTCTTAAATAAGACTCCAAAATTAGTAGACATATTGATACGATTGATTTCTTTACATATCTGGGAAGCATCATTGGTTTAGAGACGGAAAAACCGAAATTAATGTTAAAGCCAGACTTGGAAAGGCAATGTCACTCTTTCATAGACTCCAATCAATAGGGTCATGTTCTTCCATCCGCTTGAAGACAAAATTTTGTTTGTACGCATCAATAATCATTCCTACGGCAATATATGGAAGTGAAACGTGGAAGCGAACGGACAAGATTGATAAGATGGTCGATGTTTTTCATTGCCGGTGTATTTTTAAGAATAAAATCAATTATGTCATTTTTACAAAATTATATTAATGTGTCTCTGTCTAAATAAATAATGAAAAAATTGTCAATAGTGCACATTTTGCATATGTTCGCCTTACATATGGATGTATATTTTGCAAATAGAATAACGTGACTTTTCCAAGTTTTATTGCACACAAAGAATATATTGGTAATACACTTAATATGAGCGCGCTACACTGGGAAGTAAATGACCTTGGATTCCACTACTAGCAAGCCCCCGTTAGGCACTTTGACGAAATGTCCACGTTTTCCATGCAACATTTAAGCAGTGACAATCAGAAATATTAAACCAATAACCATAATAATAATAAGAAGAAGAAGAATAAGAATAAGTACATTTTATTATCAATATTGTTGAAAGAAAAAAACAGGTAAACTACATGTCATGTATAAATAACACGGACATCAATCATATTATAAATCTAAAAATATACATAATAATTTTGCTTACCTTTCGCGATATAGTTACGTCTATTCCATAATCCTGTACCCGCGTAGACATGATACCCAACAATGGAAAAGATTACAAAACCAACTTTTAAAAGTTACACCTGGAAAGGGAACTACCTAATAAGCGATAATGCACCATATTTATTTCTGGTCTGCCATAGGTGTGACATGGGTGGCGTATCCACCCACGCATTGTTTATGTTGCTGTTAACTTGCATGTCTGTCCATCCAGCTTGCATGTCTAATTTATGGCCACCAAATTATGTTGATTGGTTAACGAAACACTCAAGTTAAAAATTAACCAATCAGATTGCTTAATTGTTTATCGGTCCGAATAATGGCGGTTTGTGCCCAAATAAAATCAATAAATTGGTGTTTTTTAGCTTGTGGAGTCCAGATTTTTGAACACGATTGAGTATTTGAGATTTGTAAGCTAGGCATAAATAAAATTTGGTGCAAAAACTGTAATTTAGACATTTTTTCTTCGTTCTTATTTTATTCCATATGCTGAAAAGAAGACAAGTAACTATAAAATCCAGTTTTCCAATTCCTTTTAATATTCAATCAACGAGAAATAATCTAGTGTTGCTGTTGTTGATTTAATTTTCCAGGTGGAACATTGGATGACAGTTAAACATTTCCAATGCATTTCAGCAGCTTGTTAACTTTTATGTTTTACCAGTATAATTTCTTTTTAGTTTTTACTGTTTTACGAAAAACACAATAATCAACAAGTGAATATCTAGAATACCTATGGACGAGGGCCCGTATTTAGTGCCGGCAGTGGGATTCCGCCTAGAGAGGATCAGAAATGAACCGATCTAATCAGTTCCAAGTCTGAATAAAAGAAAAGAGTTTGCAGTGACCAAACCTATGCCAAAACTATACTGGGGTGGTGTTGGAGTGGTCTAGCAGTACAGCGCTCGACTTGGATCTGGCGGACATGAGTTCAAATCTCGCCACCAACCCATGTTCGACTTCGCTAAAATGTCTACTGCTAAAAGGCATGTTTCTCGTCAAACATTTGAAGTAGTAAAAATTTTAAAAAAACAATTATCGGTTTAATATAGAGAACCAAAATGAGTCGCCTGATGAAAGAGGGAAACGCTGGTGCTCCACTAACTCTGCCATCTCGGCTTGGAACTAGGTATGCCACCAGTTAAAGTAGGGTAATAACGAAATGTTCACTATTTTTATTCAGTTGATAGTTTTTAGGTGTTTTACAGGAAACATTGTGTAACATTTTAGCGAATCCGGAGATCTAACTTGCGGTAGCGCTGCATTCCATGTCTGTCCATTCGAGCGCTGTACCACTAGACCATCGCGGTACAATTTAACATGCCAAAAGAGCATACTTCATCAATTTTTACACCATTTGCACACCAGTTAAATTTTAAAAATTTAAACAAAATTGATTTTTTTTACAAGTAAAGTTATAACTTATTAACATGATTATTATCTTGTCATAATTGTTCCCATCTAGTTCAACTCATTTATCATTTTTATGTTCTTGTGTTTAACAAAACGTTAATTCTGTCAAAATAGGAGACTTAATTCATGACAATGTACAAAATAAATGCACAATTACATTAAAAATAGGATTATTATTATTATTATTTCTATTATTAATATTATCATTATTATTATTATTATTAGTAGTAGTAGTAGTACTATTATCATTATTACTATTATTAATATCGTTATTATTATTATTATCATCATCATCATTATTATTGTTATTATTATTATTATTATTATTATTATTATTATTATTATTATTATTATTATTATTATTATTATTATTATTATTATTATTATTATTATTATTATTATTATTACTATCAAGAACACGATTGCAGTAGCAGCAGTAACAATAAAGGCGTGATAGGACAATAAATCGATTCCATGTGTATGAACGGTTTGCCAACATTTTTACTTATCCCATGTGACATTTATTACAATTAGATATTTTTTTGTAGTCTATGCCAACTATTTGTTTTTAATCGTCTCTTCTAAAGCCGTTTTTGGTGTTCTTTCGAGCGGTAATTTGCTTCGTCGAATGCCAAATAGTTCCAATCGAACCACTCGTGTCCGAATCGATTTCCGTTCTATTAGACCACTCTAAAAGGTTAATTTTGGTTTTGTCGCTTTAATAACAAATGATTTGTTCCTCCGCTACTTTCAATAAGCATATTGTTTGAATAGTAATGTTATCCAATTGTATTTGTACTTTACATAAACACAAAACTGGCAGCCTTTTTAGCTCAATCGGAATTCAGTTGTGTTGGAGATAGTAAAGAGCATAAATAATGGTAAAAATAATAAAATTAACAATAGTAATAGTAATAATAAAAAAATAGTAATAATAATAATAGTAGTAACAATTAAAAGAGTAATAATAATAATAGTAATAATAATGATAATAGTAATAATAATAATAATAATAATAGTGATAATAATAATTGTAATAATAATAATAAGGATAATGATAATAGTAATAATAATAATAACAATAATAATATTAATAATAATAGGAACAATAATAATAATAACAATAATAATAATAATAAAAATAATAGGAATAATAATAATAGGAATAATAATAATAATAGTAATAATTATAACAGTAATAATAACAACAGTAATAATAATGATAATAGTAATAATAATAATAATAATAATAATAATAGTGATAATAATAATAGTAATAGTAACAATAATAACAATAATAACAGTAATAAAAAGTGTAATAATAAAAATCACAGTAATAGTAATAATAATAATAATAATATTAATAATAATAGGAACAATAATAATAATAATAACAATAATAGCAATAATAATATTTGGAATAATAATAATAGCAATAATAATAATATTAACAATAATAATAGTAATAATGATAATAGTAATAATAATAATATTAATAATAAAAATAATGATGTTTTTCGTATTGGCCCCCATGCTTGTTAGGCCGAAAGGATTTGGTAATAATTGTAACACAAAAAGGTTTGAAAGTGTAATTGGAAAATAACAAATGTTTGACCTTGTTTATTGATCTAAAAATAGACTAGTAATAGATTATCGCGCATTGTTTTCCTGCTTGTCTGTCCATCTGAATAATGATCAATCAAAGTGTGTGTTTACACATCATGCGGCAGTCCATTTAAGTGTCTATTTTTTATTTAAAACACGCCATACTTATATCCATTTAAAAGTAGTGAAGATTGTTTGACATAAATTTGTGCCAGCATGCTCGACTTGAAAGTGGAGTTTGAGATGGACCACCGACCTTGAATGCGGTCCCTCGTTTGACCTTGATAAAATGCCCGTTTAATAAAAAGCATCTTTTTTGTAATACTAATAATAATAATGGTAATAATACTACTAGTAATAATGACAATAATAAAAATAATAAATAGTAATATTAATGTTAATGATAATAATGATAATATTAATAATAATAGTAATATTAATAATAATAATAATAATAATAATAATGATAATAATAATGGTAATAATACTAATAATAATAATGACAATGATAAAAATAATAATAATAATGATAGTAATATTAATGTTAATGATAATAATGATAATATTAATAATAATAGTAATATTATTAATAATAATAATAATAATAATAATAACAATATTAATCATACTAATGATAATAAAATATTCTAATAGCCTATCTTTGTTTACAATAATCATTTCCAACTACCTTTGGTGTTCACCAGTAATCAATAAAATTAATTTGGAACATGCACATCCCCATCCTTCTTTTTATCCAATAAAATGTTGGAAATTTAATAAAATATAGTTGAATTATGTTTTTATTATAACCGTTATAAAATATAATAAAAATGTATTTGTAAATAGAGAAGATTTTGTATTTGTGAAATTTATAATTCTGTTTGTTGGACAGATGAAGTGTAATTGAATCAAGATTAATTTTATCTGCTTTTTTCATCCCCTTCCCTCCCCGCAATTAACTGTCTGTATGAAATACTAATAATCTTGAAAATTTGAATACATTTTTATTTTTGTATTTATTTATTTTTACTACTTTGAATGTTTTGACGAGAAACGTACATTTTTGAACAGTGAACATTGTTTAGCGAAGCCAAACGCGTGGGCCCGCATTTAGTGAGTCAGTGGTGGGATTCGAACCCCCATGCCCACCAAAAATAAATTAAGTTAAAACAAATTTAAAAAATAACGTTCATTGATAATTCCCAGTTTAGCCCCTGTATATAATTGGCTTATTTTTCGATAACCAGGACCTTTTAATTAAGGGGTTTTGTTGGTTAGATTGGCGTAAGACACTCTGACACATGAAATACTTAATATAAAATATGATAGATTGATTATTACTTTCATCGTTGTTTATTTGTTTCTTATTACCATTATTTTTTATTACTTGTTATAATAATAATAATAATTAGTAGTAGTAGTAGTACTAGTAGTAGTAGCAGTATTAATATAAAATGTATATAATAAGAAAAGTTGGTGGCAAAGTCACCTCTTTATTAGTTCCAAGTTCTCAAAACATCTCGAATAATTCCTCTCCATTGTTTACGGTTTTCGGAAGCGAGCACCAATATGTCAGTCCAACGACTTTGCCATTGTTTCCATAATAAAATCGCGGCCAAAATAGGGTAAAGATCGTCCCGAACAGCGTCCATTGAAGTACGTTTCTGACCACCTTTCCTTTTCTTCCAATCGGCATTTGGACAAGCCAAGGTTACGGAACGTGAGATTGCATCATGATTTTTACGAAAAACGTGACCAAATCAGTGCAGTCTACGTTGTCGCGATACCAAGGAAGGAAGTTCATGGAATTGGAGGTCATCTCGAATTTGGTGGTTAGTGATCTTTTTTGTCCAGTCCCTCATACGGATGATGCAAAATGAGTGTTGTGCCGAATATATCTAAGACATCTTGCCTCAAATTTGTTGAGCTTCATGATCTCAGACCCTGTAAGAGTCCACTGTGCGAATCAATGAAGAGAAAATGTTCATATTTGTTTTTGTATTGATGTTTTTTCGTCTCCATAATGGGTTAGCAAGTTTTCCGAACGCAGCAGCAGTTAAACAAATTCGACAATTTACTTTATTAGATTAACCTCCGTCAGAAGTAATCGAAGAGCCCAGATACGTGAATTGTTTTACATTGGAAAGCACAGCATCATTTAATACAATCCTCGCATCAGGAGCCTGTAATGTCATGATAACTGATTTATTGGAATTGATTTTCAAGCTATATTTACCAGAAACTTTTACCAAAAAATATAATGCTTGCTGCAGTTGATCTTCATTTTCAGCTAGAAGAACAGCATCGTCAGCGTATTCTAAGTCGGTGATGGGCTTTGTATCAACATACACGCCTTCTATTTGTAGTCTTTAAACGTTACGTACGTAGGGCGCTGAAACTTTGTCCGGAAATTCCTGAATGCGTCGGAGCGTGTGAATCTGATTAACGCATCCCAAACCAAGGCAAAAGCCAGTTTGGTTGGGACGTGTGGTCTTCACTCTTTCCAGGCGATGTGGCTGATGTGGTAATTTTTGCAGCTATGCAAAATAAACTGATTTCCCCTGTAGTTATCGGATGTTTGCAGTATTATTATTATTATTATTATTATTATTATTATTATTATTATTATTATAAAACCTTTAATATAACACTGGGAATACATTCTCCACACTATACATATCAAAATCTTCCTTCTTATTGGAGTTGCGTAGCACAGGACTCGATTAATGAGTAAGTTTGAGTCCTACCATAGAATTACCGTTTATAAATAACGGAAACCGCAGACAATAAAAACCCCAAATCTTACAATGATATTACCTTAATTATTATTATTATTATTACTCAAGTGATTCACCACCATGTAGTGCCGGTAGTAACGACGCTGAAACCCACGTTTAAGTCTACGTCCAGCGATGTACCACCAGATTGTACCTGGTAAATCTGATGCTTATATTTCGATAGTGCAACCCAAACTCGGTTGCACGATAAAATTGATCCAGTCATTGAGGTTGGTCACACGTAGTTTGTCAAATTAAAACAATCAATTTCTATCGCTTGATAAGCGTAACTAGCGTACAAGAATAACGACGTTTCATGGCGAGTAGATGGCATTTTTCTGACAGCGCTACTATTTGCAAAGACTGACGAGACCGCCTAATTTAGCCTAAGTGTTGACATGTAGTTTAAGATAAATTTTAAGTACTCTGGATATGCGTTGTGCATTCGGATGCCAGCTGGCATCCAGTCCAGAATAGATGACAAGGAGGATTATTATTTTTATTATTACAAAACCCTTTTGCTTTAAAAAAAATAAGCATGGGGCAATAAGATAACAATGACAGCAAAAATTAACATTAAAGTCTCGTAATTCAAAGAGAACATGAGACAACAAAATGTTTCCATGTATTTGAACATTCTGCCAAACGTTTTGCTTGTGCCCATGAAACATTCATTTCAATTAGATCTTCCCGAATAGTTCTTAGCCAAGTTTTCTTTGGTCTGCCAACCTTTCTTTACCATTTACAATTGTCCATTCCAAAACCGTTCTTGCTGGTTTTTCGGGGGGCGGTAAACGTAGAATTTGACCAAGTAATTTTCTTCGTCTAATTGTAATGATGTCATGGAGTAAACGAGAGTCAGTTCTTTTTATGATCTCATCATTTGAAATGTGATCGCGCCAGATAATCTTTAAAATACTTCTAAGACACCGGCGATAAAATACATCCACCATCTTATCTTGAGACATTATAAACATTAGTTAAATCCCCGTGAATCATGAATATCCCATTTAGTGTCGATGGTAACACTCCAACCTCTATGTCTACTTAAGTCTGAGTCTAGTGTTGCACCACCAAAATGTATCTAATAAATCTGACAATTACAATAGAACACAAAGTTTTATTGATTTGAATATGTGCTCTTGTCGGTTTGTATAAAAACATTTAGCAGGGAAACGCTGTTTTCAACTTTCATGTGTTTGCTTTTTCACTACATTATTGTCGATTTATTTATTTAACAATGGGTTTTTAAGGGATTATTTGTTTTTAGAAATGTTATATTAGTATTGTCAGATTCATTTGAATAATAAATTTACTAGGTTTTTGAGTCAACCAGAAGCACTGTACAGCTGTTTCATCCTTACATTTGGAATCATTAGCAAAGCGGAAAGTGGAAGTTTCGAACTCATGTTCACTTAAATCTAAATGGAGTAGATATTTATCAAAGTTATTAATCTGAACTATTAAAGCAACCATTTTATTTATTTATTTATGGTTATTGGCTTGGATACTTCAGTAGAAGTAGCTTTCAGCACACAAAAATATGTACAATTATTAAAAATACAATACAATTAGCAGTGTATAACATCAGTCCAAAAAAAAAGTAAAGTAAGGTTAAATTACATAGGCTAGAAAAAGAAAAAAATTCAAAATCAAAGTATATTCAAAAGTCATGTTCAATATGATATGCGTAAAGAGGCATGGTATTATTTAGGGGACACTATGTGCAAATATGTCAGTATATATAAAATGCGAATGATTCATGACTCATGAGTGAGCATGGCTAATAAAGTAATGCCCTGGATGAAGGTTAATAAATGGTCACAAATTAAAATGGGCAGATTACAAACAACGGTAATTGGTCAGACCAAAGAAAACGAAAAAAACACTCATGATTTGGATAGGCTAATGTAAAGGTCACCTCTAATAAATAATCACAGACTTGAACCCACGAATCGTTTTGGTTTCGAACCAAGCGCCTACACATTGAACTGTGGGTGGATGTAATTTTCTAGTGTCTTCAAAAGTTGCGCGTTACAGTTACTAAGGTTTTTATTTCACAAGTTCTGTATATTACATTCGGGTTTTCATTTTGTTGGTTTATTTATTTATCAATGGGTTTTTAACGAATTATTTGTTTTTAGAAACGTTATATTAGTATTGTCAGATTCACATTGTATAATAAATTTACTAGGTTTTCAAGTTAACCAGGAGTACTGTACAGCTGTTTCATTCTTATTTGGAATCATCAGCAGCGCAAACCTTTCAAGTTTTACACACACATGAACTTGAACCCACGCCCTATCTGGTGTCAGGCCAGTGCCTTAAACCACTGAGCTACGAATGGATGACCTTGGACCTGTAAATTTATTATTTATAGTGAATCTGATCAATTCTAATTGGTCAGTGTCCTCAATTGCTACTACGTTACTACTCGGTTTAGCAAGTGAGACAACTTTTATTAGGACTTTACCAAATAGGTCCTTGCATACTGCCAGGTTTAATAGCCTATATAGTACAGTTCGGTTGTATTTATCAATGGGTTTTTAAGGGATTATTTGTTTTTAGAAATGTTATATTATTTATTTAGTTTTTATTTTGCAACATTTAGAAAAATTTTGAATAATAATTGGTAATAAAAGTCAAATACATATCCATCCAGCTTGGAATCAGGCGTTTTTTTAAACAGCATGTAGCAAGATTACTTATAGTACAAATTGCGCCTGGATAGGATTAGAAATAGCCAGTTCCAAGTCTGGGTAAAGGAGGAGGGTTTATGGTATCTCACGCTTATCAAAACTTCTTAAATATTTCCGAAATCCTCATAAACGAATGTATCATTTTTCAGCCAATAAACTATATGCAGTTGGTGATATAGTCACTTCTTCATTATTTTCCATATGCTTACGGCATCGTAAACAATCGACTTCGGGAGCTTAACAAGCGTTAAAATGTAACAACGTTTGTTGGACGATAGACGGCATCCTTGATGAGGCCGCTTGATTTTTTGCCAGAGTTTTGTTTCTTAGATCCAGGGTTACATATAGTCCCTTCTGTTATTGATCTATGAGTACCGAGTCCAGGATGCACCATATGGAGTAGGAACAGTCAAGATTGCTACCATCATTGGAAATTGAGACTTTATAAACACTACTCAAATCCTCAGGATCATTGGTAATATCTTACGCTTATCAAAGCACTGAAATCAATCGTTAAATAGGCTGCACAAATATAGAAATAATGGAAAGGTAACTCCTAATGAAATGACTACTAACCTTTTATTCAAGCCCCATTTTAACAGTTGACTTACTAGAAAAGAAATTGTAAACAAAATGCCAATAGAATAAACATTGGATAAACAAACAAATTTGCATTCAAGCGATTAACAGCTTTCACTGTTATTATTATTATTATTATTATCATTAGTATTATTATTATTATCATTATTATTATTATTATCATTATTATTACTATTACTATTATTATTACTAGTATTATTATCATTATTATTATTATTATTATTATTATTACTAGTATTATTATCATTATTATTATTATTATTATTATTATTATTATTATTATTATTATTATTATTATTATTATTATCATTGTTATTATTATTATTATTATTATTATTATTATTATTATTATTATTATTATTATTATTATTATTATTATGTTTGAATTATTTATATACCATGTAGTTTGACCTACACCTTTTTTTATAAAAGTACTTTTACTGCCAAAAAGACCACGTTTAGAATTAACAATCAACTTATGCTTACATTTGTGTTGTGTCGTGGATGTTAATCATCTAGACGACTTAAATAATCCTTATACAATCTCGTTAAAGTCTAATGATGATAAAAATATTTCTGACTGTTTCTCATCCATGTCGTGCATTCCTCAATCATCACGATAAGAATTGTTTCCTGTGAACACAAGAAAGCGAACTTTTAGCAGTTAGATGGATTAATTTGCCGAAAAGCGCAATTTACAAATAACTGTGCAACTATTAGCAACAACTGTGTCACTTTTCCAGTTTTTATTCTGTAAACATTTGATAAAAAAGAAAACGCATTTTAGAAAGTGAACATTTAACACATCAACGATAAAAATATTCGCATAAATTGACAAGGCGATCATCTTCGGAAGAATTGGGAATTGATGGTTCCCCAGGACAAACTGGCTATCTTGAGATACCTTTTAAGCATCTTGAGTTTATGCTAGTACATCGAAAAAGGTTGTCGAATGCGAACAAAGTTTCTTGACTAGTAGACGGTATCCTTGTAACGGTGCCTTTGTACGCAAACATAAACAAAACCACCTGATTTTTTTGTCAAGGTTATTTTCCTTAGCCCAACAGCTACACATAGTATACGTATACCTCATGATACCTTTCATGTACCTTGGGTGTATACGTGCACCCACCTACCGTAGCGGAAGTCCAGTTATGCCGCTGTACAGTCGGTATCTGTTGTTTTTACTCTAGATGTCTGTTGATACCTAGTCCAGGATGGAAAATACGACCTTATAAGCACTACTCAAATCCTCAGAATCATTGAAATACCTTTTAGGCATCTTGGATGTTTGCCAGTATCTGTTGACTAAGCAAAAATCCAGTTATACCGCTGTGCACTCGGCCCCTGCTGTTATTAGTCTAGATGCCTAAGGGCATCTAGTCCAGGATGCACCACGTGGAGAAGTTGACAGTCATTAGAAATCCTCAAAATGATCAGCATTCTACCACAATTTTAGTTATAAAACCGTGCATTATGTAGATTAATTTCGACTTCGCCCACGTTAACACACATAGTAAAAAAATAATTTTAAATGTTTGACAAACGTTTGAATAATTACAATCATTCAAAAGGACACCCCAAATCTGTGTTACGTTAACATATTTTCCATCTTTTTTTAGAAATAAAATAACACCAAACGTGTATGTTGTCAGGCGTTTTCACCTGTTCGGTCTGATTCAACATACACCTAGGGACAGGCCTCCATCGAATGCCTAAACAAAACAGTAACTGTTTTTCATTTTATAAAAACGTTTTGTTAAAGGTTATTATTATTATGGATGACATTTACATAGTAAAATAATTTAATTTTTATTTGAATTGTGCCTAGTGACAATTTTGTAAAAAAAATCTAAATATTTTGTATGAATAGCACTTTTTATTCGGAATCTATGTTTGTGACACGTTTTCGTATAAAAAACAATACTACTTATTCATGTTTTAAAGTAGTGCATTAAACTTATACTAATAATAAAATCGAACAATATTGATAATTTAATTCATGTTTATTACTTTGAATGTTTTACAAGAAACATGAATTTTAGTAGTGGATATAATTTAGAGAAGCCGAATGTGGGCCCGCATTTTAGTGAGCCGGTGGTGGGATTCGAACCCGGATGCCCACTGAGATTCAAATTCGAGCGCTGTACCGCTGGAACACCCCCGGCACTTTAAGTAAATTATGTAGTATTTGAATAATTTTTTATAACTTCTATAACCAATCATGAGATGTGTTTTAAAAAAAGATATCTTGAATACATTTGGTACAACACTTACATTTTTGTCCTCCGTAATCAGACACCAAAGCTCTACGTAGAAATCTTGCTATAATCTCGCGTATCGTAACTTTGACTTGCTCTAATATTATTGTGCTGTTCAAAACTATCCCTGTGCTAGCTGGATTAAAATTATTATTGTTGTGGAAACAACGACTGACATTTCTACACGCCCCCGAAAACCGTCAACAGTAGATTATTCGGATTGCTATGCGAAGTCGAAATTAATAAAGATGTAAGTAATTCTTTCACCAACTGCTTTATTATTGTTATATACATTTAACTGGGAAAAAAAAGCATGCTGGAAGTGCTTTCAGGTTATTTTTTACCTGGTCAAATTGTTGAATTAAAATATCTCCACACGTCTCAGGATGAAGAGATGACTCCGCTACCAAATTTTCTTATTATTTTTTTATGTTTGCTACTTTGAATATTTTACTAGAAACATCTTTCAGCAGTGGGCATTGTTTATCGAAGCCGAACGTGGGCCCGCATACTTACGCATATTTATAACACATCTCACTAATGAAAATTGTTGCGTGCCATTAGCGCGTTTGAAAAACTCTGGAAGCAAATAAGAAATATCACGATGAAAATTTACTCTTCACTGGTTTGTACAGTACTTCTGTATGGATTTAAGCTCAGATAGTGACGTTATGCCATCACCGTTGTAACTTTCTGTATTATTCATTCATTTTTACTTCACGAATACCGACTGGAAGAGGAAAGGAGGTCAAAAACGTACTTGAATGGATGCTGTTTGAGACGATCTTTACACAATTTTGGCCGGCACTTTATCTTGGAAACAATGGCTAAATCGATGGACTGACATATCCGAAAATCGTGAACAATGGAATGGGATTGTTAAAGATGCTATGCGAATTTGGAACTAATGAAGATGTGGCATTGCCACCCACTTTTGTTGTTGCTGCTGTTGTTTTACTTCACGGAAACACACGCCTTTCAACAGTGAACATTTTAGCGAATCCGAACGTAGACCCACATTTAGTGGGCCGGTGGTAGAGTTCGAACCCCCATGCCCACCCAGATCCAAATCGAGCGTTGTAACCACTAGACCACCACTATTCATATTTTCTATCAGACGTATGTTAAATTCATTCATTTTGGTTGGTGACGTGGCCACCTCTTCATTATTTCCCATATTTATACGACATGTAGAACGATCGATTTCGATGACTTGACAAGCGTAGACAAACGTGGAAAAATAACAAAGTTTCTTGGCTGGTAGACGGCATCCTTGTGACGTCGCCACTGTTCGCAAAGATTGACGAGGCCGCCTGATTTTTTGTCAGGGTTATCTCCCTTAGCCCAAGGGCTACATATAATATACGTATACATTTAGATACCTTTTAAGTATCCTGGGTGTATGTTCGCACCCACCCGCCGTAGCGGAAGCCCAGTTATACCGCTGTGCACTCGGACCCTGCTGTTATTAGTCTAGATGCCTAGGGGCACCTGGTCCAGGATGCACCACGTGGAGGACTAACAGTTAGGAATATCACCATCATTGGAAATTGAGACTTTATAAGCATTACTCAGCATCCTCAAGATCATTAGCATCCCTACTCAAATTCTCAGGATCATTAGCATCATTTATTGAAATAAGCAAATGTTGAGTACAAGTCTACTCAAAGCTATACATTCAGGCCCCGACTCTATTTTAACCACCATATGGAAATAGGAACTTAACTAGGCCCAGTAAGGATCAGAAATGAACCGATCTAGCCAGTCGCTAGCTTAGATGGGCATCCAGCAGTAAAACTACTGAATAACCAAAATGCTTCAAAGTGGTTCGATGCAGAACCAAATAGAGAAAACTGTCCAGAAACAGTGATCCTTCATAAGAGGGGAAAGCTGTAAAAGAAGGAGAATGGGTGTATGTAGTTAGAAGTATAACTGTCAAGGGAACTAGAAATTGTATGGAAGAATAGGAATATTTATCGAAATCTTTATAAACAACTCATTAATATCATTTAGTTTAATGACGTAGTCACTCCTTGATTCTTCTATTTTACAGCATATTAAAAAATTAACTGGACTGATCTAATAAGCATGACAAACGTAGGAGTATAACGGTTTCTTGGCTAATAGATGACATCCTGATATGACAATCTGATTTTCTGTCAGTGTAAGATCCCTTATCCTGACGGCTATATATGGTATATGTATACTTTAAGTCACCTTTTAAGAACCCTAGGTATATGCTTTCACCCATCCGCTCAATCAGAAACTCAGTTATACCACCGCACACTTGGTCTCTAGTCTATGTTAGTCTAGATGCTTAGATACATCTAGTGCAGGTAGAAGTAACAGTTAGGAATATCACCATCGTTAGATTACTCAAATCCTCAGGACCATTAACATCTCATAACGCCAATTAAAAAAAAAACTCTTTTTCGTTAAAAAAAAATAATAAATTGAATCCAAATCACTGATTCTTGCTATTCACAATCAAACTGTCCAGATTTTCAAACAAATACCGTTCGATAGCTTGTCCACATGTTTCGTCTTCCCTCAAATCTAAACTGTCCCACTGACCACTTGTCAGTCTGGAAGTCAAACTTAGACTGATAAAAACTGGACATTTCAAACGTTTGGCTAGCTTGCTAGCTAAATTTTGTTCAAAAGTACTCAGTGAATTGGAAGATGCGCCGCTTGATGAATAAATTGAAGTAGCCCGATTGTCTGTAGTTGAATGGACAGTAGGAACGCATACGGATAAACCGTCCAAAGTTCCCTGGTCGTCACCAATCCACAAAAAAATTGAATTGTTCATATTTAGAACGTAGAGTTTCAAGTCGAAATCGTATTTTTCCAAATGATGGGTCAACTGTCGAGTTTCAAACATCCTATTGAGGATCTATAAAATTGTTAAAAAAAAGAGAAAATGCTTACAGTTAGTTGATCCAGTCATTCTTTTATTTAAATCGTGCAAATGCTGGCGTACATTTAGACAACTTTAATTTTATATGTATATTAGCATCTAAGATTTGAAATAAAACACATTAAAAACTATACTTCAAATTATATTTTAAATAACAACTACTACGATCGGGAAGTCTAAAATTAAGTAAACCCGAGTGCGCTATTGATTGGTTTAACAGAAAATGCAAATAAAAAACGTTTACTGATTTTATGAGATGCAAATGATCCTGAGGATTTGAGTAATGCTTATAAAATCTAAATTTCTAATGATGGTGATATTCCTGACTGTTCCTCCACGTGGTGTATCCTGGATTAGGTGCTGAAAGACATCTAGACTAATAACAGCAGGATCCGAGTGCACAGCGGTATAACTGGGCTTCCGCTACGGCGGGTAAGTGCAAGCATAGCCCCAGGGTAGTTAAAAGGTATGTTAAAGTATATGCATGCCATGTGATAAGGGAGATAACCCTGATAAAAAAATCAGGCGGCCTCGTCAATCTTTGTAAACAGTGGCGACGTCACAAGGATACCGTCTATCAGCCAAGAAACTTTAATTTCAGACCACCAATTAAATATCAATAATAACAATAATCGCTGAACATAATATTAATTTCCACTCACATGTATATCCTTTTATTTTTCAACACTAAATTTAAGTAAATCACTGCAAATCAATATTCTGCCTTACAAAACAGATATATTTTTTAATAAAAAGACAGATATTATTAAATAATAAATTCTTCGGTAACTTAAAAATTTGACTTCACGTCACAAATACAACACGCGAAGTAAGGCGCGTATCACGCTGCATGTTAATTGGAATGTTACCTAATATTCTATCTTGTCTTGTTTCATTATTACATTTGTATATTTATCATTTTTGCTCACTTGATAAAATCAGACTTTCCACCATATCCCTCGATTTCTTGTCTTAATATCTATTTTTTTTCTGCAATAAATCCTTCACCTCACCCTCCATTTCCCCCGATAACTTAAAATATTTCAAAACCAAGGATTTAAAAGAGTTTCTACGACTCAACTAGTGTACAAACCTGAATTAATTTTTTAGATAAACCAAATATGCAAAATAACCAATTTTCTAACTTTAAAATATTGTAATTTTTTAAAATTTCATTACTTTCTTAATTTGAAAAGAATATAAATTAGTTATTTTTAATACAATACATTGTAAATGCAAACCACAAAACTTCGGTGCAAGCGTTAGTATGTAAAAAATTTAACAAATAATCTGCAAACTTTGTAATTAAAAAAATAAAAATTATGAAACATTTAAGTATTAAATTTTTATTTCCATTAAATAACACATCAAGATTAATAATTCTCACAATGTAATGCTGTACAATGCAAAAATTTTGAAACCTTAAATTTTAGAAAAGCTTATTAATCTTTTGAAACAAAATTACGCAAACAAGCACTTAGTATAACAGTTTAAAAGCAAATTTTACAATATAGTAAAATTAATTAATTTAAATCTCATACTTTTAAAAAACATAAATATCTTGATTTTTCATAATTAGGAATATGAACAAATTAATAACCGCAAAAAATATACCAGAAAAATATAACAACATTTTTTTAATAAATCACATTTAAATAACCACAAAGCATTTTGTTAAAAATCAGATTTAAATATCATTTCAAAACATAGCAAGCTAACTAAAAATCCTTTCACGTTACAAGTTGGTTCACGAGTGGGAGACGGTTCAAATGTTATCACTTTAAGGTCGAATAGTAAATTAATTATTATAACAAAAAATGAATGCTTGTAAGAAATAATATTTTTGTTTATTTTATAATATATTGTATTAAAATTGTGTATAAAAAAGTTTGTTTGCTAAAAATATGCTACTATTGCGAATAATAATAAATTATTTAAATTTAATTTAAAACTACTTTAACATAGTTATTTTTAATAAAGTTATGTTGACGTTTTTGTTTTTGTTTTTTGCTAGAGTTTTGTTTAATTTGTTAAATAAACATTTTTTAAATGTTATTTTTTAAATACTGTTTACTTTTGTTTGCAGGTTTGCAGGTTCTTAAATAGTTTAATTAGGTTAGAGACCTTTTTGCAACACATATCTTGACATAATTGTTTTTTGTTAACAAAAATAAAATAAATAAATATACTGAAAGATAATGCAGAAGAAAATTTTTAAGAAAATTTTAAAAATAAGGAAAAGGGAATATGTTAAAATTTAAGTATAAGTGGAACAGTTGGTAGATAAAATAAAAAGTTGTAAAATTAAATGGATTGAATTAAAAGAAAAATTTATTATAATTATGTTTAAATAAAGACAAATTGGTGGAATTAACTATATGTCTAGGAAAGTTGTTTCAAGTATTAATGACCATATGCGAGAAGTGATGAAGTTTGAATTGAGAGTTTTTTATAGATTTAAGAAGTGTAAAACTGTCTTTTGTTGGACTTTGTCTAGAATGATTTTATCTTTTGATAAGATCAGAGATGTAGTTTAGGATTAATATTTAAAAAATTAAAGTAAAGTGTTTAGAAACAAGTTTGGGTTAAAAATAGGAAAGATTTTTTTATTTATTTGATTAGACTAAAGCATTTTTGCAGCCCGAAGTGATGTTTACTAAAGGAAAGAGAGGGGAAAATTTACTCCACAATCTTTTATTGAAGATATCTGAAATATGAAAACATTTTAGGAGCAATAGGATAATACTTATTATCAATCAAAGAAAAAACGATAACATTTATCAAGATTAATAGGGAGAATATTTTGCACCGACCAGTTACAGATGTTACTGATATCCAACTGGAACATATTTTTAAATCATCTGCATAAAGTAGAACATTAGATTTACATACATAAAAATATCACTAACAAAGATTAGGAATAGTAGTTAACTAAGTACTGAATTCTGAAAGACCTCAGAAAAAATTGTAAAAGGATCAGAAATTATGTCTGAAATGTTTTGTGAGGAAGTTAGCTACTCAGTCAATTAAAGAAGAAACTATGCAAGTTTTAACTAGTTTACGAAGAAATAAGGGTTAAGAAATCTTATCAAAAGCTTTAGAAAAATTAAAGAATATTATGTCAACTTGTGAGTTTAATTCTAGAAAAATTACACACATGTCTAGGAGAAAGAATTCTACCCTGAGAATCTTTTACAAAAATAAACTCCGTTATTTTAGTTTATTTCTATTATAGTTGAAAAAGATATTATAATTATAGGCGGATTTTATAAAGAAAGCATTGAGAAATTTTTATCTAAAATATTTTGTCAGGTTCAAGCAATTACTACAAAACTTGTTGTAGCGGTAATAAAAACAGGTAGTCCAGATTTTTTCCAGAGTTTGAACGCTTTGTTCCTTTTTTGGACAAATCTTATAAAAGAGTGAAAAACTGGTTTATCATTTTTAGAGTTTTCTTAAGAGAATGTACTTATTTGTTCTTTTAAAAATAATATAAAAAAGATTGAAAACACTTTATCAAAAATCCTTTTAAGAGAAACGGTTCAGTTAGTATGTTCAAAAAATAGGCTAAGTTTAGGTGAGTCAGCTTAAAAAGAGTCAATAAGTGGTGTATTATTTTAAAAATAAAAACAAGTGTAGCGGAAGCGAGTGAGTTGCTTAACGTATTGAGTTGATCTTTTTTAAGAAAGAATAAAAAAGGTTGTTTATTAAATTTTGATTTTTGGTAAGTAAACTTATGTCAATTGATTAAAAAAAGTTAAAATTTCCTGAAAATATAACGTGTTTAAAAGGCTTTAAAATGTTATGCTTTAGTTTTTGAAACAATTTATTTGCCTTAGTAAAAAAAAAGATGGTTTATAAACCAGACAGAAGAAGAGAAATGATAAACAGGAGATCAAGATGTTAATAATAAGAATATAAGAGTTTAAAAATTAGTTAGTAAGAGGGATATCAAAAAATATAAAATTATTCTTTATATATGCCATACAATTACCACAACGACCACGTTTAAAGTCATATTTATGAATGCGGTAACCATCAATATTTGGTTCACTGTTCACTTAGTCAGGCATAACTTATGATTTAGTAATTGGGACTACATGGTTTTTTTGTATTTATTAAAGCTTTAAAATTAATAAACTTATTGGGTAGATTATTTGCTTTTGTATACATAACAAATATTGAGAAGTGATTTAATCAATTGGGAGAATTTTTTTAAACGTATGTGGAGAGGATTGATATGACTTCGAGTTGAAAAACAAAAATCCTTAAAAGTGTCAATTGTAGGTGATGGTTGTTCTATTTTTAGTTTGAACGGAAAGAGTTTAACAAATTAAAGTTGATTAAAAATTATGCTAAAAATTGTGCTATTTTAAAATAGTTTTCTTTAAATTAACCACTGCAAACATAATAAAACCAGAGGTTACAACCAGAGCAGAGCATACCTGTATTGACTTTCTTACACCACTTGTTTTTACTACATATAACTAAATTGTTAAGAGACGTAAAAGTAAAAATAATTTATTATTAATTAAAATATTGTAAAAAGTTGTATTACAAAGCGAAATGCAATGTAATAATTATTTAAAGAAATATTGTTATGTAGCACATGTTACCCTCACATACTGTATACTTTTAAAGGTGGCTGATAAATATTATGTTTTTTCAATGTACAAATTTTTGTTAATATTAACTTTTAGTTAATTTCTAAAAATTTTGTTAATAAAATTTTTTTTTAGAATTACAACTTTGGCATCGAGGTTTGCTATATTAATCAACGCTTATAACTGAATTCTAAATTAATGTGCAATATACCTTTAACAAATCTAAAATATTATAAATATTTAAATGTGTTTGACTGTATTTATTATTTCTGAATGTTCTACCTGCTACAAACATTCCTTCTATATCTAGACTTGGAATTAGCTTCATTTATTTATTTGTGATCCTCTCCTAGGAGAGTGTACCTTGTACAATGTTCTGCTAATAATAGCAATACAGCGCTGGATTTGGACCTGGGTGGACACAGGTTTGAATCCCATTATCGGCACTAAATTCGGGCATACGATTAGATTTGTTAAAATGCTAAAAGATGTTTCCCGTAAAATATTCAAAGTAGAAAACATAAATAAATAAATAAACAAATAAATGAATAAATAAATAAATAATAAATATACAAAAGAAACTTGTTTTATACTTTAGAATGTTTAATATTTTGTAACTATATAAGCATAAATAATGCTAAAAATATTTGATTCGGTTACAAAAACAAATAAATATATCAATTTAGTTTTTTTAGATAATAATTTTTAAATAATTAATAAAATATAAAATAATTTTTAAATAATAACAATTATTATTATTATTATTATTACTATTATTATTATTTAAAACTTTTAATCAATAATTTTAAATAAATAAATATAAAACCTAGTTAAAAATTAAACAAGTACTGTTATACAATATACAAGTGTCACAACAATTACCACAAAAAGTGATTATTTAACTAAAACCTCTATCAACTATATAGCATACAAGAGAAACGTCACTTCGATTATAAAATATGCAATATTATATAATAATTGAAAAAACTATAATTACATATATATTGTAAGTAATAAAAAATTGTATAAAATATCAACTAGTGCAAATTCGAAAATGGAGTAAAATGATTAACATGATTTTCAATGTCAAATATTAATAAAAATACGGATTAAATGCAATTTTTTCAGTTACTAAATTATTAAAGATATTACAAAGTTCAAAAAATTTAATAGGCTATGTGATCGCCATTCTTTGAACAATCTGATCTAGGCGTTTTGGAATGCTGTCGATAAGAGTGTTAATATATTCTTGTTTCATCTCATATTAAACAACAAACCGAATGCGTTCACATAAATCCCCAATTTCAGTATGTTTATTGATATTGCGATTTAGCATATTGAAACAATTTTCAATAACATTGATGTCCGGGCTGTTAGGTGGCAATTAAGTGAAAGATAGTTTTTTTCGATTTTAGCCCCTCTACTGTCTAATATAAAGCAATTATAGTGAACTTAGATAAATACGACGTTACCTTTTTGGACGTATGATATGGAGCATTGTCCTGAAAAACAGTAGTAACCCCTGTGTAAATGTGTTGCATTTCATAATGAAAAACATCTTTCATAACTGAAACAAATTTTTCATTATTTAAGGTACCAGATATAATTCACTATTTGATAGATTGATTATATTTAATACCAAACTAACACATTACTTGTCGAAAGTGAGGTTTTTTTCTAACAACCGGGAGTGAATGTTTATGAAAACTTGACCCACAAAACACTTCATTTTTGTAACCAAATGGTTCGTCCCGAATCATTGTTTCATTGGCAAAGTATACGGAACGCCAATAACAAAGGTGTCGGTCACCCCATAGTTCATAAAAGGCTAATCTATCATCCTTTTGTTTTCTAGTAATAAATGGCTTAACCTTTGGTGATTGAAGAGTTAAATTAAATTCAATTGGTCTGTTTCTTATTGTGGAATAAATAAAATTTATTAAACTATTTCTTTTGGTTTCTGAAATAGGTTTATTATAATTTTTTTAATTCTATAACAATATTCTGATCATCCGTATTAGTTGTTACACGTTTTCTTTTAACATTATCATAATTTTGTGGTTTTTGACCATTAATAATCCGATAAATTGTTGAAAGGTTAACTCTGTATAAATTTGTTTTTGGGTGAAAATCATTTTTTAATTCTTTAATGACACGATATTCATTTTCGGTAAGATGAAAACATTTTAACACTACTGTCCATTTCGCAAACAATGCAATCAGAAAACAAAATTAGCGGATGAGCGGAATCTCAATAAATTATTCGATTTGTTTTAAAATTTTTATTTTGAATTTTCTAAGATTATTTTTATTATTATTATTTATTAGATTGGAATAATTAAATGTTTATTTTAATAATTACTATGACATCACAATTAGGGCAGATTTGAATGTGCCTTTAACATTAATTTTAAGGATTAGTTATTGTTCATTTTTAATAAAATTAAACACACAAAATAATAATAGAATAATTATAAAAATTATGTATTTTCAACCTATTATGCACGTTTACATAAAAGTAGCTTTTAAAATATGCTTTTTTGGCCTAATCAGCCTTTTTAAATAAATATTTCTAAGTATATGTAAATGAACTATTAAGTATTTGACATTATTTTTAATTCTCAATATTTATTGTTACGAAAAAACAATTGGACATAACAAATTAATCTAAATTTAATACTTGTACTTTTTTGTGTTAATTTTTGAAATGGCTGTATATGCAAAATTAACAGATAATTTTGAATAAATAATTTCTTCTGTTTTATTTAATTAAATATTAATCAGTTAATACCATAAAATTAAAAACACTGACATTTAAAATTATAAATTACACCAAAGCTCTTTTGTGATAAATTAACAGTTTGTACCTTTTATATGCAATAGACTAATCACGTTGTATAACTATTTGTTACACTACTTAAGTTCGTTAATAAGTAGTTAAATGTATCATCTTAGTTAATAATTATAATTAAAAAATTAATAGCTGTTTTATTACTTGTTTTATTGTATTTATTAAAACTTTTTTTGATTAATATTTTTATTTCAATTTTTTATATTTACAAGTATCTAATAAACAATTTGTAATTTAAGAGTTCTCAATTAATTAATTTATTTATTTATTTTATGTTTGCTACTTAGAATGTTTGCACGAGAAACATCTTTCAGCAGTGGACATTTTAGCGAAGCCGAACGTGGGCCAACATTTTAGTGCCGATGATGAGATTCGAACTCCGATGGCCACCGAAGTCCGAATTCGAGCGCTGTACCGCTAGACCACCACCTATTAAATAAATATTTTAAATAAACATTAATAATTTACTATTGTATCTATAGTGTTTATTTTGCTGTAAAGAGTTTACTCAACAACATTTTAATTGAACGCATTTTTAAACATTATTATTGGAAAAGCAGTTAAACAAAATTCAGTTTAAAAAATTTTTTTCATTTATTTATTTATTTATTTATTTGTTTATTTATTTATTTATCTATTTATTTGTTTGTTTATTTATTTATTTATTTATTTATGTCTATTTTTTCCCATGTTTACCGACAAACATTATCGGCAATTCCATGTCAAAAGCATTTTTTACATTTATCGATTTTATTTAATTTATAATTTTCATCTTTATCAAAAGGAATCAGACAAAAATAAAAATAATAATTTTTACAAAATGTAAAAACCAAAATATCAATTTATTGCATTTTAAAATAATTGGTTTCGTTAATAACAATAATAACAACAACAAAACATAGTAGCAAAGCCACATTTTCATTAATTCCAAATTTGCACAGCATCTCAAATAATTTCTTTCTATTGTTGACGGTCTTCGGAGGCGTGTCGAGATATGTCATTTCAACCGATTTAGCCATTGTTTCCAAGATAAGGTCTTGACCAAAATAACGTAAAAATCGTCCCGAACAGCATCCGCTCAAGTACGTTTCTTCCAGTTGGCATTTGGACAAGCCAGGGTTGCGATACGTGAGGTTGCATTAGGATTTCTACGAAGGACGTGTCCAAACCAGCACAATCTTCGTTGTCGCAACAGCATAACAATGGAAGATAATGAAAGTGAAGGTCATCTCGAATTTGGCAGTTACTGATCTTTTTCATCCAATCCCTTGATACGGAGGATGCAAAATGGGTATTGTGCCAAATGTATCTGAAACATCTTGCTTAAAATTTGTCAAACTTCTTGATCTCTAACCCAGTAAAAGTCCGCGTTTTAGCTGCGTACAGAAGTACAATACAAACCAATGAATCGACAAGCTTTCTAAACGCAGTAGCAGCCAAACAAATTCATTAGATGAACCACCGTCAGAAGTTATTGAAAAACCCAGATACGTAAAGTGCTTTACATTGCGAATCACAGTAATGCTTAACACAATTGATTTTATTTTAGTTGGTGATCACGTGATCACCTCTTCATTATTTTCCATATTTATACGGCATATAAAACGATTGACTTTGATAATCTGATAAGCGTAACATACGTGTAGGAGAAAAACGAAGTTTTTTTGGCTGGTAGACGAAGAACATGTCCAAACCAGCACAATCTTCGTTGTCGCGATACCACAACGATGGAAGATAATAAGAGTCAAGGTCATCTCGAATTTGGCAGTTACTGATCTTTTTCGTCCAATCCCCCTTGATACAGAGGATGCGAAATGGGTGTTGTGCCAGATATATCTGAGACATCCTGCTTCAATTTAAAAAAAAATTAATATTTTAATAAATTGAGCGCATTCTATTCAAATTATTTTCCTAAAAACAATATAATACCGGCTTAAATCCTCTTTTCTTTCTCTACCGTTCATTTATTCATTTACTTATGTCCTCATCGTTTCCCTATTATACAATAAACATGTTCGGCAATTCCATGTCAAAAGGTTTTTTTTACATTTATCGATTTCATTTAATTTATAATTTTTATCTTTATCTAAAGGGAAATAAACAAAAATGAAAAGAATAATTTTTGAGAAAATATATCAACCAATTTATTACAACATTAAACGGATTTTTTTTAAATGACTGTTGTTTCAAACAAAAAGAAATTATTTACCTCGAAAGAAAAATAAATGAACATTTGTGTTGCAGAAATGGAAGAAAAAGGCAAATTATTCAATAAATAATTCATTATTATTTTGAACAATGTAAATATGCTTTGTATCAAGCTTGAACAATTCTATCCTATTTGATTAGCAACAACATTATATTGTATAATAAAATCGATAAAGTTTAATTTATACAAAAAAAAACAATTTTTGTAAACAATTATTTTAATGCGAACAATTTTATGCATTACATCACATCAAGTTAGTTTGTGACAAGGTTACATCCTAGTAACAGGAAATTATGCTGTAATATAAACAAATAAAATCATATCTACACAGAGTATTGGGATGCTAGTGATTTTGAGGATTTGAGTAATGCTTATAAGATCTCAATTTCCGATGATGGTGATATTCCTGACTGTTAGTCCTCCACGTGGTGCATCCTGGACTAGGTGCCTCTAGGCATCTAGACTAATAGCAGCAGGGACCGAGTGCTCAATGATGGTAATTTACCTGACTGTTTATTCTCCACGTTGTACATTTTGGACTGGGTGCCAACAGGCATATGGACTAAGAACAGCACAGTGTACGGTGGTATAACTGAGCTTTTACTAGATTCACGTTCAGTGAATGAGTGCTACCTTACGTTAGAGATCGTCGCAAGCTTTAACCCGCCGAAGTGCAATGGCGAGACTCCACCCGGGTTCATGGCACTCGTGGTCACTCTGAACCCGGTGCCAGGTAAGTTATTATTATCATTATTATTGTTATTATTATTATTATTATTATTATTATCATTATATTATTATTGTTATTAATACTATCATTATTATTATTACTATCAATATTATTATTATTATTATTATTATTATTATTATTATTATTATTATTATTATTATTATTATTATTATTATTATTATTATTATCTTCATCATTATCATTATCTTCATCATCAACATTAACATTATCATTATCATTATTGTTATTACTATCAGTATTGTTATTATTACTATCATTATTATTATTATTATTATTATTATTATTATTATCATTATCATAATTATTATATTATTATTATTATTTCTATTATTACATATTATTATTATTATTACTATTATTATTATTATTATTATTTTTATAACATATTATTATTATTATTATTATTATTATTATTATTATTATTATTATTATTATTATTATTACTATCATTATTATTGTTATTACTTTTATTAGCATAACATTTATTATTATAAGAGGAATATCTCTAATTTGCATCACTTCCACCGTATTATTTTCTACGGTTTTGTTGTAGTATTTATTGTTTACAAAAGTAAAATTATTCCCCCCCCCAACCCCTCCCTATTGCTCAGTCCAAAGGTGAAACCGGCCCAACAGATGTTTCTATTGGCCGAGTCAATCACCAATAACGCAATTGATTGGTTTTCAATTATTCTTGCTCCATCTGTCTGTCACTATTATATCAAGGTCATAAAAATTTAACCGCGCATTACTCATTTAAACAAAATTGAAAATGCTGACTAAACAATTTTCAAAGTTCGATTTTTAATTTGTTTTTAATGGAACATCCACTATTTTTACATTTTTTTTATTTTTTTATTTTCTGAGACATTTTGTATGATTCGTAAGTATAATTCACTTGATCGTTTAAATACCGTAGTTTGTAATTATTATTTTGAATTGAAGATGCTTTAACGCAACCGAATAAATAATGCTGATTTTGGCAATACAATACCGCCGGCGTGGTTTAGTGGTACAGCGCTCAATTTGAATCTGGATGGCCATCGGAGTTCTAATTCCACTACGGGCACTAAAATGCGGGCCCACGCGTTCGCCTTCGCCAAAATATCCAATGCTGAAGGATGCACGTTTCCCGTAAAACATTCAAAGTAACAAACATAAAATTATCATTAACAAGTATTGAATTTAATCATTATACAACGTCCGCGTACTCGACAAAAATCAATACTCGATAATACTCAAATTAAAATCTTTCTCCTTTGGCATTTCCCAATGTCTTGGAATGAGCAATTCTCGAAGTTGGTTTTTGTCGTATTTATTTTTATTTTATGTTTGCTACTTTAAATGTTTACACGAGCAACATCTTTCAGCTGTGGACAATTAGCGAAGCCAAACGTGGGCCCGCATTTTAGTGCCGGCAATGGGATTCGAACCCATGTCCACCGAGGTCCGAATTCGAACGCTGTACCGCTAGACCACCCCGACACAGTTTTGTCAACACAGCAGTTTTTTTATTATTTTTTAATCTACTTTGAATGTTTTACAGGGTAGACATGCAGTGGACATTTTAAGGGAAACCAAACGTGGGCCGATATTTAGTGTGTCGGTGGTGGGAATCGAACCCCGATGTCCACCCAGATCCTCAATGACAATAGAAAGCTCAATTTCCAATATTCGTGCCAACTCTCGAATGTCTGCGCTACACTAAATTATCATGATTTTATATCCAGCATATTTATTTATTTTATATTTGCTACCTTGAATGTTTTACAGGGTAGACATGCATCTTTCAGCAGTGGACATTTTAAGCGAAGCCGGACGTGTAATCGCATTCTAGTGGGTCGGTGGTGGGGATCGAACCCATGTCTACGAAACACTAATTGACAATTATCGGATTTGTAGCGGTGACAATTAACGAAGAAAATTGGAACTCAAAAATAATAACAATATTCTTTGATTGTATTACAAAAATTAACATTTAATTTTTGTAATTAATATTCTTTGTTTATCATTTCATGATTTATCAAACAACCAACAGTTGCATAAGCGTAACAAACATAGAATAACCGGGTTTCTTGGCGCTACTGTTTGCAAAAATTGACCAAGCCGCCTGAAATTTTCAAGGTTGACTTTCTTGGTCCAACAACTACCTCCATCAGCACTCGATCCACGCTACGCTGAGTCCAGATACGCAATTGAAATTATCACCATCATTGAAACTGTTTAAGCCGTCGTTACATCTTCAGTATGAGTAAATGCGGGCACTCTACTCATTGGATTCGAATACCACCACCGGCCCACTAAAATGCAGGTCCACGTCTGGCTTCGCTAAAAAGCCTGCTGCTGAAAGACGTTTCTTTCAAAGTCCAAAAAAATAAACAGCATTATTCTATTTTATTACAAAAATTAACATTCACCCGGGTTCATGGCATTCATGGTCACTCTGAATCCGGTGCCAGGTAACTTATTATTATTATTGTTATTATTGTTATTATTATTATTAGCATTAGCATTATTATTGTTATTAATACTATTATTATTATTACTATCAATATTATTATTACTATTATTATTATTATTATTATTATTATTATTATTATTATTATTATTATTATTATTATTATTATTATTATTATTATTATTATTATTATTATTATTATTATTATTATTATTATTATTATTATTATTGTTATTATTATTATTAGCATTAGCATTATTATTGTTATTAATACTATTATTATTATTACTATCAATATTATTATTACTATTATTATTATTATTATTATTATTATTATTATTATTATTATTATTATTATTATTATTATTATTATTATTATTATTATTATTATTATTATTATTATTACTATCATCATCATTATTATCATCATCATCACTATCTTTATCATTAACATTAACATCATCATTATCATTATTATTATTACTATCAATATTATTATTATTATTATTGTTATCACTATAAGAAGAATATCTTTTATTATTATCATTATTATCATTATTATTATTATTATTATTATTATTATTACTATTATTAATTATTACTATTTTTGTTGTTATCATTATTATTATTATTATTATTATTATTATTATTATTATTATTATTATTATATCTTATTATTATTATCATTATTATTATTATTACTATTATTATTATTACTATTATTAATTATTACTATTATTATTATTATTATTATTATTATTATTATTATTATTATTACTATTATTATTATTATTATTATTATTATTATTATTACTATCAATTATTATTATTATTACTATCAATATTATTATTATTATTATTATTATTATTGTTATCACTATAAGAAGAATATCTTTTATTATTATCATTATTATCATTATTATTATTATTGCTATTATTATTATTACTATTATTATTTATTACTATTTTTGTTGTTATCATTATTATTATTATTATTATTATTATTATTATTATTATTATTATTATTATTATTATTATTATTACTATCATTTTTATTGTTATTACTTTTATTAACATAACTTTTATTATTTTTATTATCATTATTATTATTATTATTATTATTATTATTATTATTATTATTATTATTATTATTATTATTATTATTATTATTATATTAGCATTAATATTATCATACTCGTTAAAAGTCTCTTGATAAATAAAATTCTTTTTAAAACTCCATATTTGTATTGTTCACTCATGAACATATATGAACGTTTTGGTGTAACTAGATAATTCAATGTATACAATATATATCATGTATGTACAAAAGGCAGTAGTAGTAATGTGTTCGTTTTTATGTAAATGAAATGGTAATGCATTCATTCGATTACAAAACGCTATTTGGCTACTGTGCTATCTTGACTCAAATACATTGTGTTTATTATTGAAATTTGAAATAGGGCTTTAGGTAGTTAATAAATAGACAATTGATCTGACTCCTGTGCTTGTATCGCTTATAACCTCGAAGATTTTATCCTTCCACATTAACTAGATAGAAAGAAGATAAAATGTGTTTTTCTCAATTTCGGTGTATAAAAAATTGTTAAATTGTTATAATTTTAACGATCAATAAAAAAATATCTAAATTATGTTGGCTCCAATAAAGGCTACGTAGTCTGGTTTCACGAAATAAATAAAAATCTATCTTGTGCTACAGAAACAACCTCGACCTTTACCGCCCGAAAGGCCAGCAAGAAGGCTTGTGGAATGGACAAGAAAGGTTGGGTTGGGAGGGGGTTGAGCGTAGACCACAGAAAACGTGACCGGTAAAATATGAATTGGATCGAACAAAAATGTTGACAAAATATTCGAACATATGGAATCATCTTGATGGCACTTTTGTTGCTGCAACGGCGTTGCGTAACAACAACATTGCACAAAAACTGCACCTAGTTTGGATTAGAAATGATTCAATCGAGCCAGTCCTAAACCTGGATAAAGGAAGAGCGCGCAAGGTTAGCAACCTGGCCTAGTGTAAAATATTTATACTGCTACGGAAACAATAGAAGAAGACGTCATTCCGGCAAACAACGGCAAAGAAGTGATTGCACGTATCTGGATGACAGATAAAAAAAATCGATACTTACAGTCCGAACCCACGTGACTGGAATATATCTGATTTGTGCTCAAATGATCTTTAATATTTTGATAAGTTGCATCGTTTTCTATTGATGTCGTTTCGTGATTTGTCGAATGAACAAACCAAGGATTTGCGTAGGCGTTGACAAATCCGAATGAATTTGATTGGTTGGACATATAGATTGGAGCGTTGGCATTGGTTGATGATTTTTTGTTCAAATGGCGATGCTTTTTGCGACACAGCCAAATAGAATACCACCTGACAATAGGATTATGTAATTCATTAAGTATCACTACATTACACTCAACGGATTTGAAATGATTCAATCTAGCCAGTCCCAAGCCTGCATAAAGGAGGAGTGTTTGAGCGCACAAGGTTAGCAACCTGGCCTAGTGTAAAATATTTATACTGCTACGGAAACAATACAAGAGGACGCTATTCCGACAGCCAACGGCAAAGAAGTGATCGCACGTATCTGGATGGCAGAGTTGAATAAAAGCCGAAAGGAAACTCAATCTTCGATTGCGCAGAATCTTTAATGCCGACGAAACTTTGTTGTTGTTGTTGTTCTGCTGTACTTGTTGTCTTATTGCCCCATGCTTGTTTTTAAAGCAAAAAGGTTTTGTATAATATATAATACATTGCACAAATGGATAAAAATTATGCTACCCATTTATTACCATCATGAATAGCAACAACAACAACAACAACAACATAGTTTAATACTTTTTGCAATTGACAAACAACAAAAAAGACGCATTTAATTTGGGACTAACGCATTGGAAACTGCATTGAAAAAATAGCAACAGCTGTTTACATAATACTTTTTCTTTCCAATTTCCTTGTTTTTTCATGCATTTCATGTTAGCAACTGTTTGGGGCATAATGGAATTTTAGTTGTACGCAATTGCTAATCAAAAATATGTTACGGTAATCAGAAAGAGGATATTTGGCGGATCCCATTGGTAACAATTGAATCCATGCCAAGACAAGCCACAGTACCAAAACCGTTGTTTCATCTTAGCTAGTAATTATTAGTAGTTGGTGTAACAACAACAATGCATCCTGAATTCCTTTACGAAAGCATTGTTGGATGCGAATTTAAATGAAGTTTCTGGGCTGGAATACCACTTCCTTGTGACGATGCTAGTGTTCACATGAATCGACTGGTAGATGTTACAACCAACTTATGGGAAAAAGTTGCGAAAGAAGGAGTCGATAAGAGTCAGATAACTTTTTGTGTGAGTGTGTGATTACTCGTCAGTTGGGGGGGGATGGAAAAGTTTCTCAATAAGTGACCAAATTTGCACGATGACGCAATACAAATCGTATAGTGCATGTAAATATTGATTTTTCCACCTTATATACATTTTCAAGGTCAAACAATCCCCTTTTGATAGAAGAATGCACCAACGTGTCTCACACTCACTCACGGAGGTTGACCAATAGGATTTTTTTAATTCTTTTTCCTTTGGTTGGGTTTTATCATCTACCGAATTGATGAGACAATCTAATTGGGGATTGACACCGGTTGACGGATCCACAAGCCTAACCGCCTATATAAATGGATAACTTAAGATACCCTGTAGGTAAATTGGGTATATGCCACTAGCCGTTCATTGAGTGGGAGTCTTGTGAAAGTCCAGTTATACCGCTGTGCTGTTATTAGTCTAGATGCCTATGTACACCTAATCCAGGATGCACCAAGTGGACAAGGAACAGTTGGGAATATTGCCACTATTTGGAAATGGAGACTTTATAAACATTACTCAAATTCTCAGGGTTATTAACATCCCAAGGGTTTGTAGATTATCCTCCCTGCGGTGAACATGCCTTTTCAGGTTTGAATGCACTTAAAATCACGTTCTATCCACTGAGACATAGCCGGTTAACTCGACAAATCCAACTGCTGTGCTTAAGTTAAGTGAGTGACTATTCTTTTATAGTCTATTGCTGAAATTTTAATAGCGTAGCACAATTGGACTAGATATCCAATTTTCGACTTTAAAAATTGTGTATATCGAAGATTTTTAAATTCTATTCGGATTTCGCCTAATCCCGTCATCGCAATCTGTGCTGCTTTCACTTCTTTGCTGTTGTTTGCCAAAATGGCATTCTCCGATTGTTTATATAGCAATATAGATTTTTTACAGAGGTCCGATTGACAATCCTGCACTCATACCCTCCTCCCTTCACAACCAGCTACAATAGACTATCATTATTTTTATATTGATAGCGAATATATATTTTACGCTGAATGTATCTCTAGTGAGATATTAAAGCTTAATAATAATAATAATAATACTGATAATAATAATAATACTGATAATAATAATAATAATAATAATAATAATAATAATAATAATAATAATAATAATAATAATAATAATAATAATAATAATAATAATAATAATAATAATAATAATAATAATAATAATAATAATAATAATAATAATAATAATAATAATGATAGTAATATTACTAATGATAATAATAATGATAATAATAATAATAATGATAGTAATATTACTAATAATAATAATAATGATAATAATATTAATAATAATAATAATAATATTAATAATAATAATAATATTAATAATAATAATACTGATAATAATAATAATACTGATAATAATAATAATAATCATATTAATAATATTATTAATAATAATATTAATAATAATATAATAATAATAATAATAATAATGATAGTAATATTACTAATGATAATAATAATGATAATAATAATAATAATGATAGTAATATTACTAATAGTAATAATAATGATAATAATATTAATAATAATAATAATAAAAATATTATTATTAATAATAATAATAATATTAATAATAATAATAATAATAATAATATTAATAATAATAATAATATTAATAATAATAATATTATTATTATAGTAATAAATAATTAGATTCAAAATTATGTTGTTTCAGAGTTTTCGCAATACTAGAAATTATCACTTTGCTTACGGTTTGCAGGATCCTCGTTAAACCTAAAAATACTACCGTTCCAAAAATTAACGCAAAAATTTATAAGAGAATCAAATCCAAACTAATTTGTTATGTCCAATCGCTTTTTCGTAAAAAAATATTAAAAATTAAAAATAATGTCAAGTACTTAATAGTTCCTTTATATATACTTAGAAATATATTATTTAAAAATGCTGAGTCGACCAAAATAGAATATTTTAAAAGCTACTTTTACATAAACGTGGATAATAAGTTGAGGTTACATAATTTTTTAAATAATCAGCCTATTATTTTGTGTGCTTAATTTCATTAAAAATGAACAATAACTAATCCTTAAAATTGATGTTAAACGCACATTCAACTCTGCCCTGATTGTGATGTCATAACAATTATCAAAATAAACATTTAATTATTCTAATCTATATAAATAGAAATAATAAAAATAACTTTTTAAAGATTTTAAATAGAAATTTTGAAACAAATCGAATAATTAATTATTTACGTTTAACCTTGAGATTCCGCTCATCCGCTTATTTTGCTTTCTGATTGCATTGTTTGTGAAATGGACAATAGTGATAAAAAATGTTTTCATCTTACACAAAATGAATATCGTGTTACCAAAGGATTAAAAAATAAACGATTTTCACTAAAAGAATTATTGAATTTATATAGAGTTAACCTTTCAACAATTTACCGGATTATTAATGGTCAAAAACCGTAAAATTACGATAATGTTGGAAAAAACGTGTAACAAGCACTACAAATGATCAGAAAATCGTTATGAATTTTTAAAAATTATAATAAACCTATTTCAGAAGCTAAAGTAGTAGTAGTTTCAACAATTTCACTCATTCCACAATAGGAAAAGGGCAACTGAGTTTGGTTTAACGCTTCAATCACAAAAAGTTAAGCCATTTATTATTTTTTTAAAACAAAAGAATGATAGATTAATTTTTTGTAAACTATGGAGTGAATGACATTTTTGTTGTTGACGTTCCATGTACTTCGCTGATGAAACAATGATTCGGGACGAACCATTTGGCTATAATGACAAAGTGTTGTGTGGATCGAGTTTTCAAAAACATTTACTCCCGACAAGTAATGTGTTTGTTAGGTATTAAGTATAATCAACCTATCAAATGATCCCTTAAATAGTACAAATTTTGTTTCAGTTAAAAAGGTTGTTTTTCATTATAAAAAACAGCACACTTACACCGGGGTTACTACTGTTTTGTAGGACAATGCTCCATGTCATACGTCCAAAAAGGTGACTTCATATTTATTTAGGTTCACTTTACTTGTTTTATATTTGCATTTAGACAGTAGATGGGTTAAAATCGAAAAAGCTATTTTTTACTCAATTGACACCTAACAGCCCGGATATCAATGTTATTGAAAAATTTTTCAGTATGCTAAAGTACAACATCAATAAGCATACTGAAATTGAAGATTTATATGAACGCATTCGGTTTGTTGTTCAGTATGAGATAAAACAAGAATATATCAACACTCTCATCGACAGTATTCCAAAACACCTGGATCAGGTTGTTCAAAAGAAAGACAATTACATAGATTGTTAAATTTTTTTAATTTTGTAATGTCTTTAATCATTTGGTAATTGAAAAAAATGCATCTATTTTTTCATTAATACTTGACGTTAATCATTTTACTCCATTTTTGATTTTGCATCAGTTGATATTTTATACAATTTTTTATTACTTACAATATATATGAATATATATATATTTTTTCAATTATTATGTAGTATTGTATATTTTATAATCGTAGTAATGTTTCTCTTGTATGCTATGTAATTGGTACAGAGGTTTTAGTTAAATAATCACTTTTTTGCGGAAATTGTTGTGAGAGTTGTATATACCATGTACTGTTTGACCTACACCTTTTTTTATAAAAGTACTTTTACTACCAAAAAGACCACATTTAGAATTAACAATCAACGTATGTTTACACTTGTGTTGTGTTGTGGATGCTAATCATTTTGACGACTTGAGTAATACAATATATATGTATATATAATTATTGTTTTGTTTTTTTATTATTATATAGTTTTGTATATTTTATTTGGATCGGAAATGAATCAATTTAACCAGTCCCAAGGCTGGATAAAGGAGGACGATTTGAGCGCAAGGTTGGCAACATGTCTTCTAAAAAATTTATATTGCTGCGGAAACAATCAAGAGGACGCCATTTTGACAGCCAACTGCAAAGAAGTGATCGCACATATCTGGATGACAGAGTTACACAGGTGACAGGGTTGAGTAAAAGCCGAAAGGCAGCCCACACTTCGATTTGCAGAATCTTCAATGTCAACAAGACTTCGTTATTGTTTTTGTTTTGTTGTAATTGTTGTCTTAAAGCAAAAGGGTTTTGTATAATAATATAATAATATAGTAATTTTATAATTGAAGTGATGTTTCTCATGTACGCTATGTAGTTGCTACAGCTGTTTTAGTTAAATAATTATTTTTTGTTGTGATGGTAATATACTCAATAGCGTTGTTATTTTAAGTAAAAAAAATTATCTTTAATTACAAAGACACTTGTTTATGCATCTTACGTCACCCATCTATAAAATGAACACCACTTATTGTAAAGTGTAAATTTAAATTGTACCAATTCTAGATAACAGTGTACGTGACGTTGTGCATTTGCTTTGAATCAGCTCAAACTCGAATTGTTTTGATTAGTCAATAGAATAACCTTGAAAATAAATGCCTTTTGTGAAATCAACTCTAATCCAATCAAAATTGAATTAACAAAATACAATTGACCAATGAAAAAGCAAAACCACTTTCCAACTAACTACTGACAAAATTTTGCATTTTGCACGTTATTTTGAGGTCAACACGTCCTAGTAGTGAAAGAGCATACCATTTGATACACCATTTCTGATAACTTTTATTTTATTAGTTACTACACTACGTTTGTTCGATTTAAAATGACCTTTGAACTGTCATGTAGCCGATTACATACACTGTTTCGTAATTTATATTTATCGATTAATTACATATGTAATTTAAATGTAGTTGATGAGAAATTAATTTCAAAATAATTAGAAATATGACCTTAATGTGTGAACAGTTACAGAGCTGCATGTTTTGAAATTTATTATGTTGCATCATTGTAAAGCATAGTGTATAACCTATGCTGCTTTTAATGGTAAAATATTTATTGAACGGATATATTTTATGAGCAATAACATTTATTGAATATTGATCGTTAGACTGACACACAATTATATATGTTATATAGACCTACGTATTTCGCCTTATTCTATGGGCTATCAAGTTATCATAGAAATGCAATTGGTCTATTAAAACTCCAAATCTGATTGGTTCAAATACAAATGAATTTTTTCGCATTACCAGTCGCGTCCATTTTGAAAAATAAGACGATGTGTTTTATTTATTAATTGGAAAAAGAAAACAAATAAACACTTTTTTCATGACAAAGCCTAAAAATTATTTGCATTTTGAGTTTTAATCTTATCGTTGTCCATCGTTACATGTGAATATAATTAATACAAACTTGACCTTGACAAATATACATGTGCAGACCAATAATAATTGACATGCACGCAAATACATACGACCGCACTGACCATACGTGGGCGTAATAACTATTGGCATATGAAAATAGAAATAACTAAATTGAACGTCATTTTTGTATTATAGCAGTTTATTTATAATTCGTAATAATAATAATAATAATACTAATAATTTGGTGGAGTTATGTTCAATAATGTGTGACGAGTGTATATATGGGAAATCGATAATACAATTATGTTTGTGACGCTATGTTCATTGAGTTGGATATTCGAAAATCCAACTGATGTATTCCGATGGATAAAAGTTGTACTAATCATATTGCTGATTAAATCGGAATGGATACCAAAGTTTCATACATTTCAGAATTGGAATTATTCAACGGATAAAATACCTTTCCACCATGGTGAGTAGTGTTATTGATTTGTTGTGGCTTTTTAATTTTGAAATAGTGTGTGGATATTACAATTTTATTTCTAAGCTGATATAAACTATACTGTATTCATAAAATAACGATTTTTTTACGTTATGTCACTTTTATATCCTCTATCTGGCACAACCTACAGACTACAGCAGCAGAGACCGGATGCACAGTGGTATAGCTGAGCTTCGGCGGATGAGTGCAAACATACACTCGGAGTAATTAACGTATACGTATACTTTATGTAGCCATTGGCCTAAGAGAGAATAGTATCACCGGTTAAAATGATGCTGCTTATCAACTAGTCAAATTTCTTGTACTTGTACGTTTGATACGTTTATCAATCCATCGGAGTCTAATATGATGCGCAAAAATAGAAAATAATGAACGGCTGACTACGTCACGAATAAATAAAAATGACTTATTTTTATTACCACGAAAGTCACCACGACGCGATAGACAATGACGTCACATACACAACAAGATATAGCGAAACAAAACCTGTGCAGTATTGCAGGACCTATATGCTAAAATTAACAACACTGTTTGATATTTTAAAGCACCCTGGGTGTATCTTTGATCCCAGTTGCTAAAGTGAAAACCAAGTTATGCCCATACGAGACTATTAAAATATAATAAACGTGGATAATTAGTAACTCAGTAAATAAAAAGTGTCATATAAGCTATAAAACCTGTGCAGTGTTCCAGGACCTATATGGTAAAAGCCCCAGTGGAAGGGATCATTCACTTGCTTGCTAGCAGTAGTAACACATAGTACTGATCAGATTTATTATAAATAATAAATTACAGGGTCAGTTTCAACCACTTGTAGCTTAGTTGTTAAGGCTTGACACCAGATAGAGCGTGGGTTTACTGATAATGATCACAAACAAGAATGAAACAGTTTATGGTCGACTGAAACCAAGCGGATTTATTATTTCATCTTTAAAACCCCATAAAAACTAATACTTTTAACAGAAATCACTTTAACCTGTAAAAATATAAAGATATTTATTCCATTACGCATAGCAGAATCTAATCTACCGTTCCTTTCTCAACCGAACTGGGGGGTTTTGGTGGAGTCGAACATACATTAATGTTTTCAAAAGTATTTCTGGTTATTCTTTTTTACCAATTTGTTTATACAATAAATTCTTATATCTTTACGACTTTCAACCAATTTTCTTCAGTGCATTCACAAAAATATTGTATTTTATTATTGTATACAATATAGGCCTTAGAAAGATCTAGTTTTGCTGGAAGGTAGAATTGGTAGAACAGTTTTGCCACATACCTGCTTTCTGCAAACTTTATTTCACATGAAACTTGTAGGCTGTAACAATGAAATAAATAAATACTCAATTGGAAGGTTTTGTTTGACGATTCATTCATTAAACAATCGATTTTGATGGCTTGATAAGCGTACCAAACGTAGAAGAATAACGAAATTTTTTGGCATCCTTGTGATGGCACCATTGTTTGTAAACATTGACAAGGCCGCATGATTTTTATCAATATTATTTCCCTTAGCCCAACTCAGAGTATATATATACACCTTTTAAATACCCTGAGTATATTTTTACACCTATTCGTCGAAGCCGAAGGTACATGTATACCATATGTAGCCCTCAGGCTAAGATAGACAACCCTGATAAAAAGTCAGGCGGCCTCGTCAATCTTTGCGAACAGTGGCGACATCACAAAGTTACTGTCTACTAGTCCAGAAACTTCATTATTATTCTTCGCTTATCAAGCCATCAAAATCGATTATTATATTATGCCCTACAAATAAAGAAATAATGAAGAGATGACTATCCTACCAACTACCAAGGAAATGACATTGTTAATGGGTTTTTTTCTAGTGATTTAGGACAAAGACCAGCAGCTCTTAGCATTTTGTAGCGCGTTAGTAGAGGCTGGTTTGGAATATGATGCGGGTTATATGTGAATAAGAAGTGGGTGAAGGTTGGGAATGAATAGGTTGATTGATATTTTTTACTGAAGCCTTTTTTTTGTTAAAAGAAATATTTTACATTTTTCGATGGTTTAGTTTAGTCATTTAATTGATATTAAAACCAGGATTTGAGTATAATGTTTATGGTAATTTTGTGTCACTTCGACGTGGTGCATCATTTACGAGATACTTGGCAGGAACTGAATGCGAAGCAGTACAACTGGGCATCCACTTTTTTGAAAGCTGTACGTTTACAATATGTAGCTCATCATCATCATCATCATCGGAGATAAACATCCCCCACCGGTTATTATCACTCAGGGTAGTCCAAAAAACCAAAACGTCTGCAAAAACGTCAACTTTTGTAGTGTGTACTCAAAGAACGACACTTGAGGTGTGCTGACATTAAATGTTAATTACATCTCCCGAGTTAAACCCCTCCAATGATCTCTGTTGGCTGCATAGGGTAAACAAACGGACGCCCATTTAAATAATTCTTTGGACGAGGGGGCTTAGCATAAATAAAAGGACTGAGTTCGCATGCTACAATGTCCGTCCACATTTTCCGTTTGCCGCCTGGCCTTCTTTTCCATCCGGTTAATGGGTGAGCTTCCATAGCTATTCTGGCTGGATGAGAGGGCGATCTACGTAAAACATGGCCAATCCATTTTAATCGTCTTTCTTTAACTGTGCTAGAGATACATGGCCAACTGTGCTAGAGATACATGGCCATATATGTAGCTGGGGGAAACAAAAAAATTAGGCAGCTTCGTCATTCTATGCATACAATGGCATCGTTAGCCAAGAAACTTCCTAATTTTTCAAACTCTTATGAAATAACTGCAACTGATTGTATTTTACAAATAGAGAAATAATGATTAATCAAATAGAACGTTGATGGTAGAGCCATCTTTTTATTAGTTCCAAGTTTGTCAGATACGAATTGAACTTGGTGGGATAGATAAATGAAATTTCTTGGCTTGAAAACCGCTTCCTTGCAACAATGCCAGTGTTCACAGGAATTGACAAGGCGATCTTCTTTAGGGTTGATGCCACAAGCCTAACCACCTACATATATGTTAAATGGATACCTTGAGATACCTTTAAGGCATTTTGGGAGTATGCTAGCACCTATTCATTGAGTGAGAGTCCAGTTAAAGGGTGTGCACTCTGTCCCTACTAATTACTAAGTATAGATACCTACGGGCGCCTAGTCTAGAATACACTATGTGGAAGAGGAACAATGAAAAATATCACCATTATTGGAATTAGAGAATTTATAGGTATTATTAAAATCCTCAGGATCACTAGCATCCTATATAAATAAGGAAAATTTGTTACGCCATCAACATTAATACATTTTCAATAATAGTAATTGCCTGATTCTCAGTGCTTTCTATACTATACGACTCACAATGAGAACTGACTGTACTGAGCTTCCGTTTTAGCAGATGCGTGCAACTGCTATCTCGCAATACCTAACGAAGAGAAACAAGTCTGTCACGTGATTCTTACAAATACCCACACAATCGTTCATCATGTAAAATTATTTACCATTATCGAGTTTAGTAACTATTTGTAACTATTTAAAAAGGTGTGCAAGCTATCTCGTGTTAATTATTATTATTATTATTATTATTATTATTATTATTATTATTATTATTATTATTATTATTATTATTATTATTATTATTATTATTATTATTGATTTGGCTTATATAAACAACTTCACAGCTGTACGAGAGCCTGTGAACTCAGATGAAGCCAAATTTATTCATTGTCAAATTGTATCAGTTCTCTTAGCTTGGCCGTAATATTCGTGTTTGTGTATGCTTGTGAGTTGTACTAACTCAAATGTCATCTGTAACCCTCTTTCTATATATATATATATATATATATATATATATGTGCTAAAATTTTATGTTTGTGACTGACGAGAATATACGAAATGAATTCATCTTACCGTTAACGTCTTGTTGTATTCCTATTCGAAGTTCTACATGTGTTATTGGAGCTACACGTTTGATTGTAACGTTACATCTAACACACCACGTGACATGTACGCATCATACCCAAAACTATCGGTTTGATATCACCATTTTTTGACCTGTCTGATTCAAGTGGTTTATTAACAAAACACATTATTATTATTATTACAAAATCCATTTGCTTGAAAAACAAACATGGGGGCAACAAGACAACAGTTACAACAAAAAACAACAACAAAGTCCCATAATTTTGAAAAGAACGCATGGGCAACAAAATGTGTTCGAACATTGTGTCCAAATAATTGTTCAATCCTCCATGAGACATTTATTTCTATTAGGTCTTGCCGAATAGTTATTAGCCAACTTTTTTGTGTCATTATCAATTGTCCATTCCAAAACCATTCTTGCGGTAAACGTATAATTTGTCAAGATGTATCACTTCCTTGAAAGACGACTAAAATGGATTGGTCATGTTTTATACAAAGGTTGCCCATTTATCCAGCCAGAATAACCGGTGCATCCAACTTTAAGCGGACATTTTGGCTTTAATGGGCAAATCCTAGATTTGATAACTGGTGCATTATCGCGAGTAATATTCACAGAGCAGGCAGTAGCGTCGCGAGTCACATTCTGCTTTGTTTGAGCTCTGACAATGGTGTTTTTATGAATTTGGTTATCAGTATCTGCCCTGTTGACCACGGTCTTTAATTGATTTTTGAGAGAGTTTTGACCGCAAGTATATAGACCAGTTAGCCGCGGTCAGCCATTCTGGTGAGAAGACGAGCAATGTTTAAACCACCTTTTCTAGGCCCCTCTCCGAGTGGAGCAAGCAGTACTGTCCCTAAATAGGGCTGCTTGGTGATAATACTCAGGGTGACACCGATAACCGTTGTCGCCTTCTTGTCAATGCGTTAACGACCTTGTAACGCCTGAGTATCTGTTTGGTTCAAGGCTGTTTATTTGGCACAGCCTTATTCACAGCTAACCTTTATTACTAAAGGTCATTCCACTATCCGCCACCTCTGGACGCGCTAAGTAAAGGTCGGTCTCCTTCCTTACATCCAGCCAGAATACATCTGTGGAAGCCCAAACGATTAGATGATTGGGTGGCTGATGAATAATTGAGACGGACATTGGAGCACGCAAACTCGGTCGTTTTATTTTTACTAAGACCCCGTACACATTCAAATGAATTACTTGAAACAAAGCTTACATTAAGACTAACATAGACGGACAATCGAGTATAGAATGGTGTATAAGTGGATTTCCACTACACTGCTAGCGAAACACAGCAACACGATACGAACATGCATGTGGCGGGCTGGTCCAGCGCTCGATTTAGCCCACGGTGGGTTCGAATCTCATCACCGGCCCACTAAAATGATGGCCCCCGTTCGGCTTCGCTCAACAATGATCACTGCTGAAAGATGATGCGTTTCCCGTCAAAACATTGAAACAATAATAATAAATAAAGTACATTGATTGTTTTCAGTTGATGTGAACTGTATGTTTAGTTTGAAAAGGTGATTGACTGTTTTAATTCAGATTGTGGTTTGATAAACAAGGTGACACGTTTGGTATTCATACATTTATTGTGGTTGGATGGTGACGCCTAGTTACCTCTTTCTATATTGTGTACGGCATAGCAAAACGAGCGATTTTGATAGCTTGATAAGCGTAACAAACACAGAGGAATAACGAAGTTTATTGGCTAATAGACGGCACTACTGTTTGTAAATATTGACGAGGCTGTCTGATGATTTTGTCATGACTATCTTCCTTAGCCCAACGGCTACATATGCTATATGTATGCCTCAAGTATCCTTGCACATACCCGCTAAAGCGGGAATCCAGTTATAGCACTGAGTATTCGGTTTCTGCTGTTATTAGTCTAGATACCCATTGGTACCTAGTCCAGGATGCACTAGATGGAGGAGGAACAGTTAGGAATTTGACCATTATTGGAAATTGAGACTTTATAAGAATTACTCATTATAATTGACGAGGCCGCATGGATGTGTCAGTCACGAATTTTATCATTGTTGAAAATTGAGACTCCATAAGTCAGATTCTCCAAACATCCGATGTAATAAATTCCCCAGTTGTCTATTCGAAAGCCTCCAGAGCGTCAATTCACAGTAACAGCGATGGACTCGAAGTAGGGTGGGCATAGGTTCGATCCCCACTACAGGCTAAAATGTCAACTTCTTTTCCGTAGAACATTCAAAGCAGCAACAATCTTTTTATAATGAACTTTTCAAACAATAAAAGGGCATTTATTGAAAATTTGTCAGAGGTCAAATAATTTTGTACTTTTTTCAAAGTAGGCCTTCAAGTAACAACCTTTTCGTACCGCCATGACCTCAAATAGAGGTTAATCACTTGTTTGGGTATACTGCTCGTTGAAGGTTAATTTTGGTTGGGGGGTGGGGTGTATAAAGTAATAAATCAATAACGAGAGAGATAAACATTATCTGGTTTCTTTTCTATACTTTATTTATTATTTTTAATAGTTTAAATGCTTTGACGAAAAATATGCCTTTCAGCGAAGCTGAACATGGACCTACCCAGGTTTGAGTCGAGTACTATACCGCTAGACCGCCCGGTACCTATTTACCTGTTTGTCTGGCGGAAAAACAGTTCTTCAGACTTTAATGGCTTGATAACTATAACACATTGTGGGAAAATAACAAAGTTTCATGGCTTCTAGACGGCATCCTTGTGACGGCGCCACTGTTTACGAAGATTGACAAAGTTGTTTGATGTTTTATCCGAGTTGTCTCCCAGAGACCCAGTGGTTCGACTTGTGACACCTTTTAACTACTCCGGGTAACGTATAAAGCGGCTTAAGCAATTAAAGTGCCCTGCCAGAACGTTGTTTCCTATTTTCAGACATGAACAATCATCATCTAGCTGATGGTACACTTGATTCTGTGTATAACTAAAGTCACACCCTGAAACATACATAATACGTAATGTTGGTGGCAGAACCACCTTGTCATTAATTCCAAGTTTGAATAGCTTTTCGAATTCCTATACGAAGAAGTTGTCGGATGCGAATTGAATTTGGGAGAAGGGTTAAATGAAGTGTTCACAGAAATTGACTAGGCGAATCTTCTTCTTCAGGGTTGATGCTAGTTGAAGAATCCACAAGCCTAACCGACTCTATATGGTAAATAGTTACCTTGAGATACTTTTTAAGCATCTTGGGTGTATGCCAGTACTCATTCACTGAATGGGAATCCAGTGATGCTTGTTGGCACTTAGTCCAGGATGAACAGTCAGGATTATGAGCATCCCGAAATATACATAATACATAAATATTTTCTTATAATACTGTGGTTACAAATTTTTTAGCAATTTATGAGATGCTATATTAAATGATAGAAAAGTTGAAACATCATTCATCATTCTTGGTTTGTTTGGTGACGTGATCACCTCTTGATTAGTAAACAATCGACTTCGATGGCTTGATAAGGGTAACAAACGTAGAAGAATAAGAACGTTTTATTAGCTAATAGATGGCATCTTTGTAACGTCAAGATTATCTCCCTTATTCCAACGAGTAGTAGTAACGGTACAGCGCTCGAATTTGGACCTCGGTGGGCATGGAAGTTCGAATCCCACCACCGGCCCACTAAAATGCGGGTTCACGTTTGGCTTTCCTAAATGGCCACTACTGAAAGATGCGTTTCTCATAAAACGTCGAAAGTAATAAACATTTTATAAAATATCTTCAAATACCCAGTACCCGCCAAAACATTTGGTCCCCGCTATGCTAGTCTGGGTGGTTGGGTACACGTAGTCATTATTGGAAATAGTGCAAATCCTAGATTTAATAACCGGTGCATTATCGCTAGTAATATTCACAGAGCAGTCAGTAGCGTCGCGAGTCACATTCTGCCTTGTTTGAGCTCTGATAATGGTGTTTTTTTGTGAATTTGGTCATCAGCATCTGCCCTGTTGACCACGGCCTTTAATTGATTTTTGTGATAGTTTTGACCGCGAGTATATCGACCAGTTAGTCGCGGCCAGCCATCCTGGTGAGAAGACGTTTTAAACCACCTTTTCTAGGCTCCTCTCCGAGTGGAGCAAGCAGTACTGTCCCTAAATAGGGCTGCTTGGTGATAATACTCAGGGTGACACCGATAACCGTTGTCGCCTTCTTGTCAACGCGTTAACGACCTTGTAACGCCTGAGTATCTGTTTGGTACACGGCCGTTTATTTGGTACAGCCTTACTTACAGCTAACCTTTATTACTAAAGGTCATTCCACTATCCGCCACCTGTGGACGCGCTAAGTAGGGGTCGGTCTCCCCCCTTAGGTCATTGGAAATAGTGAAACTTTGTATAAGCATTACTCAAATCCTCGTGAATCATTAGCAAGCCGAAAGTTGAAACATTATACTGGGCAAGTGTTTTTATTCTGACCACAGTCTTTAACAAGCATGGTTGTTTTTTTGCCGTTTTTAGTATTATTAATCGTTTAATCTACTAAAGTAATTGTCAAAAATAAGAGTCAGAATATTAATGCTTCTGGTGATTTGAGTAATACTTATGAAGTCCCCATTTTCAGCAGTAGTGGTGCAACCTTGGGACTAAGTGTATAGCAGAAAAATTAGGCTTCCGTTTAGGCGGATGCCTACAAGCAGGGTTTGTCATAATATTACATGTCATTGGGCTAAGGAAGATAACCTTGACAAATGTTTGCGAATGCGGCATACCAATCTGCCTTGTGAACGTTTGTGAACATTCATTCATTCATTTTGGTTGGTTACGTGGTCACCTCTTCATTATTTGCCATATTTATACGACATGCAGAACGATCGATTTCGATGGCTTGACAAGCGTAGACAAACGTAGAAGAATAACAAAGTATCTTGGTTGGTAGACAGCATCCTTGTGACGTTGCCACTGTTCGCAAAGATTGACGAGGCCGCCTGATTTTTTGTCAGGGTTATCTCCCTTAGCCCAAGGGCTACATATGATATACGTATACATTTAGATACCTTTTAAGTATCCTGGGTGTATGTTCGCACCCACCCGTCGTAGCGGAAGCCCAGTTATACCGCTGTGCACTCGGACCCTGCTGTTATTAGTCTAGATGCCTAGGGGCACCTAGTCCAGGATGCACCACGTGAAGGACTAACAGTCAGGAATATCACCATCATTGGAAATTGAGACTTTATAAGCATTACTTAAATCCTCAGGATCATTAGCATCCCTGAAGAATGTCAAGGAATGTTGTCGATTTCCTACGTTTGTTACGCTTATCAAACCATCGAAATCGATTGTTTGCTATGTTGTACACAATATAGAAATGATGAAACTGTGAAAAACTAATTCTAATACAGCGCGTGGGTACATAAAAGATATATAAAGTTTTATATATACGTATACCTTAAGTACCCTAGATATATGCTTGCATCCACCCGCCCAGTGATACCGCTATGCACTCGGTCTCTGTTGTTAATAGTCTAGATCCTTTTCAGAACCTAGTCCAGGATGGACCACGTGGAGGATGAACAGTCAGGAATATCGCCGTCATTGGAAATTGAGATTTAATGAGCATTACTCATATCCTTGTGGATTATTAGCATCCCAAACTGTTGATGAAGTTTGAAACAAAAAATAATTGGGTCAAATCTTTATGAATTACAATTCATTAATTCGATTTTTTGTTTTGTATACTTTATAAACAATTACGTTTTGGGAATTATTTGGATAAATCATGTTTATTTGTCTGGTCTGACTGAATGAACTAAATAAATGTAAGAATTATGCAATGAAACATGATTTATTTTATAGACAAACGCATATGCATCTCGGCTAGTAATCAATTTTTTGTTTGTTTAAAATTTTAAACAAAAAGCATTTATATATTTTTTAAATTGAGGGTTTAAAATCCGTCGTTTTGTTGTTGAGTACATATATTTTCAATTACTTAACCCAAAATAAGCTTTATTAAAAATAAAATGTAATTAATTTGATTCAATTATTTCATAAGTTGTCATTTATTGTGATTTAATATTTCTATAGATAGATGGCATCCTTGTGACGGCACCCTTGTTTGCAAACATTGACGGGGTTGTCTGAGTTTTGGTTACAATTATCTTCCGTAGCTTAACAGCTACATATGGTATTCATATATTTTAAAATACCGAGGGGTCTACGCTTGCATCTACTGACCATGGTGGAAATCCAGTTGAACTGGTGCGTACTTGGTCCCGGCTGTGTCAGTTTAGGTGCACCTTGTCCATGATGAGAATTTGAGACTTTATTAGCATTAGTCAAATCGTCAGGATTAGTAAAAGCCCTGCAAAAGTCGTATATACAATCAAAATAAGCACTGAGATTAGGTAGGCAGTTTTAGCGGTTTTTTTAGTTCTACCAAAAGTAATAAACAAAATACTAATGTTTATGGATGCTAATGATCCTGAGGATTTGAGTAATGCCTATAAAGTCTCAATTTCCAATGATGGTGATATTCCTGACGGTTCTTCCTCCACGTGGTGCATACTGGACTAGGTGCTGAAAAGCATCTAGACTAATAACTGCAGGGACCGAGTACATAGCGATATAACTGGGTGCAAGCATACACCCAGGGTACTTAAAGGTATCTTAAGGTATACGTATACCATATGTATCTCTTGGCCTTAAGGGAGCAAGGATACCGTCAAGAAACTGTGTTATTCTTCTTTGTTTGATACGTTCGGGACGATCTTCACCTTATTTTGGCCGGGGCTATTTCTTGGAAACAATGGCAAAGTCGCTGGACTGACATATCCGTGCTCGCCTCCGAAAATCGTGAACAATGGAGGGGAATTATTCGTGATGCTTTAAAAACTTGGAACTAATAAAGAGGTGGCTTTGCCACCAACTTTTGTTGTTTTTGTTGTTGTTTATCAAGCCATCGAAGTCGATTGTTTTGCTATGGCCTATATATATAAAAAATAATGAAGAGGTGACCACGTGATCATCAACCAAAATGAAGGAATGATTATTAGAAAATTACATTTTAATTGGTTATTTCATGTATGAAATAGAATTAGCCAATCTTAAGTTGGGAATAAGATTTATGAATGTTTTATCAACATGAAAAGAAACCAAAATATGTGGAATATTTCTAATGTACACTAAGTATTTAGCATGCTATTAATAATAAATTTTATTTATAAATGTGTGCTGTGTGAAATAGGAACTTTGAATTGTGCATTGTAAGACTATTTGTAATGTATATATTTTAGATTTAGATTCATTTCATTCATTCATTATTTTGGTTGGTGACGTGGTCACCTCTTCATTATTTCCCATATTTATACGACATGTAGAACGATCGATTTCGATGGCTTGACAAGCGTAGACAAACGTAGAAGAATAACAAAGTATCTTGGCTGGTAGACGGCATCCTTGTGACGTGACGCCATTGTTGGCAAAGATTGACGAGACCGCCTGATTTTTTGTAAGGGTTATCTCCTTTAGCCCAGGGGCTACATATGGTATACGTATACCTTGAGATACCTTTTAAGCATCCTGGGTGTATGTTCGCACCCACATGCCGTAGCGGAAAGCCAGTTATACCGCTGTGCACTAGGATCCTGCTGTTGTTAGTCTACATGCCTATAGGCACCTAGTCCAGGATGCACCACGAACAGTCAGGAAAATCACGATTATTGGAAATTGAGACTTTAAAAGCATTACTCAAATCCTCAGGATCAGTCAAAATGCCGGGTTGGTTCCAGTGATACAGCACTCGATTTGGACCTGAGCTTAAATCCTACCACCGGCCCAGTAGATACGAACCGGCTTCACCGAAATGTCCACTGCATTTCTCGTATTTGGTCTATATTTTTACAAATATAGCATAATTTTTGTTAGAATTTTAAATTAACGTCTTATTTAATCATATAAAATACAAAATCCTTAACTAGCATAAACGTGACAGTTATATAAATACAGGTTCAACATAACATAACATAATTTAGTGGCTGAGTCACCTCTTTACTAATTCCAAGTTTGAATAGCTTCTCAAATTCTTATACGAAAAGATTGTCAGATGCGAACTGAACTAGGGGCGTTAAATGAAGTTTTTTGGTAAGAAGACTGCGTTTTTTGCAACGACGATAGTGTTTACAGGAATTGACAGGGCAATCTTCTTTAGAGTTGTCGGCGGTTGATAGATCAACAATCCTAACCAGCTACATACCTTGAGAAACCTTTTAAGCATCTTGAGTGTATGTTAGCACCGATTTAACTGAACGGGAATCCAGTGAAATGCCAGTTTTACTGTTGTGCACTCGGATCTTGCTGTTGTTAGTCTAGATACCTGTTGGTAACTAGTCTAGGATACACCACGTGGAGGACGAACATTCAGGAATATTACCATTATTGGAAATTGAGACTTCATTAACATTACTTATTCGCATCCCAAATAGGTTAGACCTTGATGTAAATATTTTTTTTTTAAATTATCTTGAACAAGAGTGTTAATAAATGGGATTATTAAATAAAACAAAAAATAATTATCTAATACAAAATTAAATTCTACAACATAAGTGGAAGAATTCTTAATGGTATATTTTTTATTACTTATTTTCTTTTATATATATATATATATATATATATATATATATATATGTATATATATATATATATGTATATACACACATTGAAGTTTATTTAATTTCATTGATTTCTTTTCCACAAATTATTATTTTTTTGACCAAGTTAGAATTTGGTAATTATATTGATTGGTAATGTCTTTTATATAATTAAATCTTTTTTAAATCTACAGCTATAATTTTAAACTGGTTTAAAATAAGTAGGCAAGAAACTGGGTTGAAATATTACAGTTTTCAAATTCATTCATTCATTGTGGTCTAATATTTTCCGTATTTATATGGCATATAAAACGACGTATCCGATGGCTTGACAAGCGTAACACAAACGTGGAAGAATAATAAAGTTTCTTGGCTGGTAGACGGCATCCTTGTGACGTCGCCACTGTTCGCATAGATTGACGAGGCCATCTGACTTTTTATCAGGGTTATCTTTCTCAGCAGAAAGGCTATATATGGTATACGTATACCTTAAGTATCTTGGATTTATGCTTGCACCTACCCAATAAAGCGGGAACCCAGTTATACCTCTATGCACTGGTCTCTGCTGTTGTTAAGCTAGATGCCTATGGGCACTTAGTCCAGAATGCGCCACGTTGAGGAGGTGGAACAGTTAGGAATATTATCATTATTGGGAATTGAGTCTTTATAAGTATTACTCACATCCTCAGGATCATTAGTATTCTACAATTTTTAAAAATGTATCAAAATTTATTTTTTCTCTATTTTCTATATTTGTACGGCATGATTTCAATGACTTGATAAGCTTAACAACCGTAGGAAAATAACGGATTTCTTTAACTGATAAACGGCATTGTTTTGATAATACCACTGTTCGCAAAGGTTTATTAGGTCACCTGGTTTTTTGTCAGGCTTCATACAGTATATCGTGATGTATGCTTGTACTCATTTGCTAAGACGGATGCCCAGTTATACTGCGGTGTTCGTCGAGGTACATTTGAGCACGATGCACCGCATATAGGTAACAGTTAGGAGTAGTATCACCATTATTGAGCATTGTTCAAATTCTCAGGATTTTTATCAAATTTTGACTTTAATACTATTTACTATTTATCAATAAATTTGATCTGCAAAAATACTTTCCTATCTGGTCTATATATATATATATATATATATATATATATATATATATATATATATATATATATATATATATACAATTATTCACGATGTGTGATAATTAATTATATTTGTAATTAAAAGACGTTATGAAATGAATGAATGAATTCATTTTCAGTTATAAATGTATGACAATTTTAAGCATTTTTTTTGTATAGGTATATTAAAATTGTGTGTTTGTAAAATGAATTTATCTGACATTTAACTACTTCTACTACTACTACTACTACTACGTCTTCTAATATTGTAAAGGGAATCCAATGTTTTAAATAATTTCGTTAGATAGGGATAAATATAAATTTTAAACAACCAATTATATTATTGTATAAAAGAGAGGTGGAGTGTTTTTTATCCTTGTATATTTAACCATAATGATTGATTATCCATTTATTGTTTATATTAATAGCTCGGAAGAGCTTAAGGCGACAAAACGGATTGACTTTGAAATATTACATTTCGAATAACATGGCAAATCGGATTTTTCTTTTTTATGTAATGGTATCCTCATTTTGTTTTTATAACAATTTGGGGAGGGGGGGTAAATAAAGATTCTTGATTAGAGTACTACTTTCTTTCTTGATACTGATAGTGTTTACAAGAATTGACGAGGCGATCCTCTTCGGGGGAATTGGGGGTTGATGGATTTACAAATCTAACCGCTTACATATGGTAAATGGTTACCTTGATATACCTTTAAGGCATCTTGGGTATATGCTAGTATCCATTTACTGAGTGTGTCCAGTGGAATTGATTTTTAATCCACAATTTTAGAAAAACCATAAACACTTGCAAGTTTCTTTTCTTGCTTTTCAGAAAAAGTTTGCACTTAATATTATTTTACTTATCAGATCTAGTACCAGTAATTTTTCTGTCTGAAAACAAGTTACTAGAATTTAGTTTCCTGTCAGTTTGATTTCTTGTATGAATACCGTAGAAATAAACATTTGTCTGCTTCTATTGACTAAGTGAAGGATAAATACATAAATGATTAGCTATATCGATTTTACAAATTGACCTTGAACAAACCAATCAGATTGTTTAAACTTGACTCGATGACCTTGATTGGCCATTTATTTTGATATGACGAATCAGATTAGTATGAATTATCGTGTATATATATGTATGTATGTATGTGTGTGTGTGTGTGTTTAATAGGCATACACACGTTTTGGTTAATAAGGTGTTATTATTTTTTCCAAAAAGCATAATTTAGGTGCAACCGATAAAAAAAATGTTGACTTGGGCTTCCCTTCTAGTGGGGGCGAAAGGGATTTACATAATGGTAGGGGAATATTGTCATTGATTTTAGCCATGCCATTTAGACTGTTGGTTAACGCTTATGGACAACGTCAACAAATTTTAGATATTAGCACCGTCATAATAATAAACAACCACAAAAGTCACCACTTTACTAGTTCTGAGTTTGTATAGCATCCCGGTCGGGTGATAGATGAATAGCCGGCTACATATTTCATTCATTCATTTTGGTTGGTGGCGTGGTCACCTCTTCATTATTTCCAATATTTATACGACATGTAGAACGATTGATTTCGATGGCTTGACAAGCGTAGATAAACGTGGAAAAATAACAAAGTATCTTGGCTGGTAGACGGCATCCTTGTGACGTCGCCACTGTTCACAAAGATTGACGTGGCCGCCTGATTTTTTGTCAGGGTTATCTCCCTTAGCCCAAGGGCTACATATGATATACGTATACATTTAGATACC
>JAKXYG010001253.1:0-17231 GCA_025895645.1 Cardicola forsteri | reverse complement strand
TTAAATGTAAATTTAAAAAATTATTTTTTTAATTATTTTGTAATAATATTTTTTTAATATATAATATTTAAAATATTTTTTTTATTTTTAATCTTTTTATAGAAATATATATATTTTAATTTAAAATAAGATTTTATCATGTAACCCAGTATCAATCGGCTTTTACTTAAAAATATTGATTTGTTAATTAATTTAATTTTAAAAAGTAATGTTTGTACAAGCATTTAAATTAAAAATTTTATTTAAACAATTTAAAAATTACATTAAAGTTTTTAATATTTTGGATATTTTCTTAAAAATATTGTTGTTTGCTAAAGAAAATTGTGTAACTTAAAAACAATTGGTATAATTTTAGTTATTTGCAAGATGGATTCAAAAATAATAATATGTTTATTCTATTTATTTACAAAAAATTAATTTTTTAGCACTAAAAGTATAATTTATAATAAAAAAATAAAACAATTATATAATATTAATTAATTTTAATTATAGACAATAAAACACAGATTTAAAAGACTTAACATATTGCAAATTAAAATATATTACGTTAAAAATATTTTGCACTAATTTAAAATTTTACGATTTTAAACAAACATTTATGCGACAGATATTATATGGTTTTATAAAATGTACTAAATAACTCTTATTGCTAAAAATTTAATTACATAAATCTATATTAACATTTTTAACCTAAAGCACAACAAAACACTTAAGTTTAGTAGTTATAAACACAAGCCATGCCCACCAATGTATAAATGTAAGCGTTATACCGCTGGACCACCGGAAAACATTTAATTTAAATTTATTTTATTTTTACATTTAAACAATAGATAGCCTAAATTTAAAAAAATGTTTTTATTTCTACTTAACACCTCGGACATTAATGTAATTAAAAACGTTTTTAGTATTTTAAAACGTAACATCAATAACCATACTAAAATTAAGAATTTATGTAAGCATTTGCAGTTTGTTGTTTAATATATATATATATATATATATATTTACACTCTTATTAACAGCATTTCAAAACGCCAGTTATTAAAAAAAAGCAATTACATAAATTATTAAATATTTGGTACGTTTTAATGCAGTTAATACATTGGTACCTTAAAAAGTATATGTAATCCTTTTTTTGTTAAAATTTGACGTTATATCTTATGTTAACAATTTTACACTATTTTGTATTTTGCACTAGTTAATATTTTATTTAAGACTTTATCACTTACATTATATATATATATATACATTAAAGCATTGGGTTTTCTTTATAATTCGAAACAAAAATAATCGAAGAAATAAACTGTGAAATAAATTTTTTTGTACATTTTTTAGTCACAAACATGTAAAAAATCAGTATATATGTACTGATTCTTTATATATTTGTAACTAAAAAAAATATACAAAATAAATTCATTTCACAATTTACGTTTTTTATTATTTTTGTTTGAATATATTTATTGCTTTATTTTTTTGCAAAAAGCAATAAACATGTTAAACAAAACCAAACATAAGCCCGTAACTTAGTGCCTGTAATAAAATTCAAACTTGTGCTCACCCAGGTTTAAATTGAGCGCTGTACTGCTAGACCACCCAAGCATAAATATTTATATATAACTATAATTTTTATTATTTATACTATTGTAAATTTTATAATTAAAATAATGTTTTTTTGTGTTAGGTTGCTAGTAGAAATGTTTTAGTTACATAATTATATTTTGCTGTAATTATTGTGATGGCTGTATGCGTATAACTGTAAACGTAATAAACATTTTTATAATGGTTTTAAAAATTATTAACCAGACAATTATAAATTTAAAAATGTATTTGTGAATTAAAATAATTTTTACATTACATTTAATTTTTACAAAAAATAATAATTAATTTACAAAACATTTTATTTTATTTAAACATTTTATTTTTAATTTACAATATTTTTAAAATATTACTACATTTTAAAAATAGTCTAAATAGGTATAGCTATTATTATAATAATAATAATTATTATTATTATTATGATTATTATTATTATTATTATTATTATAAATAATTTAATAAATTTATATATATATATATACCTTTTTCTACTGCAAAGATAATATTATATGTTTTAATTAAACATATTTATATTTTATACATATATATATATATACATATAATAAATATATACATAATTACATAATTATTTGTGTATAATTCTACACGCTACGTTTAAATAAATGTACATTGATAACATAATTGATTTTAGTTAATTTTGTTTATTTATTGTTTAAACGCACGTCCTTTAACTATTGGTGTTAAATAATAATAAAAATAATATATTTAATAAATTTGTTGCATGATAAATTTTACTAATTAAGTGGTGTACACAGTATATAATTAAATTAAATTTAAAAATAAAAAATATTAGTATTTCAAAAACAATTTACTTTAATTTTAGTTTAAATATTTATTAAAACTTTAAACACATATTTTTTAATATTACTGACACTTGTTACTAGAATGTACTTTAATAATTAATGTTTATTCAGTAAGATATTGAATTGAATTTTAAAAATAAACACAAAAAACTATTATATTATGTTTTTTGGAATTTAAAAACATATTAAAAATAAAATATTATAAATAAAATAATTTTTGCATTAAAATAAAATATTTTTTAAAACAAGTAAAATAAATTGATTTCCAATTTAGTAAAAAATTACAAATTACCATTTTATGTAATAACAATGACTAATTTAACTAACGGTAACTATTTATATTGTGTAAATGTACCTGATTATAAACACGCTATATAATAAATTTTAAAACATTAATAGTAAGTTGATTGCTTTTTAAATGTTTTTTCTACCCAATATATCTATATATATATATATATATATATATATATATAATTAAATGTTTTCTTACAATATGTAGCTATGTTAAATATATATTGTTTTATATATTGTTTTAATTTAAACGCTGTACATAATATACATATATTATTTTAAAATAATATAGTTAATATTTTTAACGTTTAAGGTGCAAAAGTAAAATTGTTGTTGCAACAATATACTCTTAACACAATTACTTTAAATTAACTATTTTTGTTAACATAACTGCAAAACAACGTTATTTTTCTAAATAACAGAACAACAAACAATATTAACAACATTTTAAATATTTACATTATATTTAAATTTAAATTATGGTTTTAAGTTTTTAATTTAACAAAAAACTGTTAAAAATATTAAAAAAGTAGTTAAAAAACTTAACATTGCATATTTATTAAAAATTTACTAAATTTAATATTTTATACCAATTGAACAAAAAATGTAATAAATGTTAAAACGTTAATTATTAATTTTAGAAATTTTATTTTTTAAAATAAACTTAACAAAAAAAATTTTTTAAACAAAAAATATAGATAAATGCAGTAACATCATAAATAATTAAATATGTAAAATAAAATGTAAATGTAGTAATGGTATACTTTAGTTATTTGTGTAATGTAATTAAGTTATTATTTTATTATTATTATTATTATTATTATGTGGCATAATTAATAAAATTTTAACAATTAAACTAAAAAAGTAATGTTTATTGTAATAAAAAATGTTTTAACAACTAGCCTATAAATACTTGCATATTTACATTTTTAATTAAATGTTTTACAAGCTAATTAAAACATAATTAATAAATAATGCGATTAAAAATATGTACAGCATTAAGAAGCATTCTGTAAAAAATAGTTGCACTAAATAAATATTTATTTTTTGTAGCATTACTGAAAATACTGCACTTTTTTAAATTATTTTTTTAAGTAAAATATCTAATATTTTTATAAAAGATTTGTTAAAACATGTTACATGTTATAATTAAATAATGTTTAGTTTATATATTACGTTGTTTTATTTAAATTTAAACATTTTTACTTTGTATTTAAAACTAAATAAAATAATATGTAAAATATGTTTGTTAATAAGTAATTTTATTAGATATTACAGTTTATAAATAATCTAGCTAATAATTTTAATTAAATAAGTAATAATTTAACTAATTTTAGCGTTGCAATTGTTACAAATTGTTTTTAAATACGAGATAGTAGTAAAAAGCGTAATATTAATATATTTGTAATATTTTATAAACTTTAATGACAATAAAAATAACATATAACAATTAAACAAATTAAACACAATTTTTTTTAATTTATAAACAAAATATTTATTTAAGTTAGTTTTACATAAAAAAAACTACAAAAAATAAAAAATAAAATTTACTGTTAAAAAACAATCATTAAATAATATTAACTAAAATTATTTTTATTTAAATTTTGTTTACAATTTATGTTTTTATAAGTTTATGTAAACAATTTACTAAAACGTGCAATTAAATCATGTAAAATAGTAAATAAATGTTATTTTAAAGAATTAATTAATTTTATTACATTTAAAACAAAGATTAATTTAAATATTAATTTTTTTTATAATAAATACAACTAGGCTATAAAAAATAGTTTTTTTTTAATTTTTTTTTTTAACGAAAATTATTTACAAAATAAAGAAGTGTTAAATCAAAATCTATACAAATGTATTTTGAAATTAAACAACAAATTAATATAATCAAAGCAAGTTATAACAAAATAAATAATTTTACCAACAAGATTAATAGAAAAAAATAAATACATTTAAAATATACAACTTTTTAACAGCAAAACAAAATTAGCAACAAAAATGCTTTTAAATCCATGATTTTAGTAAACTATAAGGACAATTAATAAAACAGTTAACTAATATTTAAAAAATGTAATTTTTTTTATATGTTTTAAACAAAAAATAGTTTATTTAACGTAGATAATAAAGCAAAAAATACTATTATTACGTACTGTATCCAGCTATATATATATATATATATATATATAATTTAGCATTATTTTATTTTTTTATACAAAAACAAATTTAAAGTTATTTAAAATAATATTTATAACATTTAAAAAAATAAAGCCTTTTATTATGTAGTTTTTTTAACTCAAATTTAGTTTACAGCATTATTGTAAAACAAGCTAAATCAAACAGTTAAAGGTTTAAAAGTAAACTTAATAACTATTATTATTTAAAACGTTTATTTTTAAAATAGAAATGTATTATTTTAATAAGTTTTAATGAACTTAGTACACAAATGCTATAATAATGTATACACAAATATAAACTAAGTTTGTAAAAAAAAGTATAAATACTAAATTTGTAAAAAATTCTAAAATTATTCCTGTGTACAGTTTATACAATTGACAAAAATAAAATATTTTAACAAATTTTATTTATTTTAGTAATCTTAAAATTAATTAAAAACTAATTTTGTATAAACAAAGTACAACAATATACATTAACAATAATTTATTTTAATGTGCAATAATAATTATTATACACTTAACTTTTTAATTTGTAAAATTATCAAACAATAAAAAAATTGTATAAACATTTTGTTTATTAATTTGTAAAAAATATGCATATATGTAAAAATAAACTATTAAACCGTTTTACTAAATTCAATAGCTCAAATCACTTAATAAAACAACATAACCAATTAATTTGAAAACAAAACACAATACACTTAAATTGGAAACAAACAATTTACTACAATTTTACAAAAAAATGTTTTGTTTCTATTTTTATTATTTATCAATTTATTTTAATTAAACAATAATATCAAACTGTTGTAATAAGCAAATAACACAAGTTTGTGTAAAATTATTATTTACTACAAAATAAATTACATTTTTTGTATTAATAAATATAATAATAAGTTTGTCTACAAATTGTCACCTTAAATTAAGAATAATAAAATGTTAATTAATTAATTTTAGTTTAAATAAAGCTTAAAAACTTTTTACTTTATTTTATTTAAACGTTTTTATAAAAAATGTAATTGATTGTAATTGTTTTAAAGACTAAAATATGTATTAAATAACAATATTAGGTAAATGTTTACAAAATTTTGAGAGGTACGTTTCTGTTATAAACGGTTTAAAACATCTCACAAATTATTATTTTATATTTTTAAAAGTTGTATTATAAGGTTAAAAAGTAACTATAATTATTAACTAATTTTTGAATATTTTATTAATTTAAAAAAAAATATTTTAGCAAAACAAAACATTTTTATTGCCCAAAACATTATATATACACGCCAAGTGCAATAAAAATATATATTTAAATTTGTTTTAACCATGTTTAACAAAATTAATATTTAATTTTAAAAAACAATAAAAAGTTACTACTACAGACCCTCTGTTTGTTAAATTAATATTGTCTAAACAGAACCATTGTGCTTTCTATTTTGTTTCAATACTTTTACTTACACAAATTATTGTTATTATTATTATTATTATTATTATTATAACTAAGCTTTAATATTTTATTAAAGATACATTTAACGTAAAAAACATTTTTACCATTAATATAAAAAATAGTAGTCCAAATAATGGGATAAAAATTAAATAAAATATTATATGTTAGTGAATATAATATAGTCAATACATAAAGTATGCATGTAATTTTAAAAAACTAATTTAAAATTATTATACATGGAATGAGCCATTATAAGGCACACTTGTTACATTATACTGTGAGACAACATAATAATTATTACAAATAGCTTAAAACAAAATTCTACAAAATGTAAAATAATTAATTTTAGTTTATACAAAATTTTAGCACATTTAATTTAATTTTATACAAAAGTTTATATTAAAAATGTAAAAAATGGCATTTCTAATAGTTTTACCCATTTAATTATTGTTGTCAGTTACAGATAATGACATAATTATAAGTAATGTTGACCTAGTATAATATTAAATTACATGTAACACGGGTTATTTATCTTAAACATATCTAACATTTGTTAATAAGTATTTTTAATAATATTTTACTAATATATATGCATTTAATATTATTCGCAAAAACATTCTTAATATAATACACAATAACATTTGTTTTAGCAAAAACCTCAATACCATTATAATAAAAACTTAAAAAAGAAACACAGATAGTTGGTTTTTAAAAATAGTTTTATTTACTAAAATACATAAATATACAAAACAAAAATAACAGACTTAATAATGTTAGTAATTTAAATAATATCCACACTTTTATTAAACCTTTGTCAGCCGTTTTGAGTAGAAATTTATTAACGTACTAATATAGTCCTTCAAAATGCAATTTTTTACATAATTAATTTTTGCTTCTAATAATACGTCAGTTTTTATGCGGTTTACATCACGCTTTAAAATACTAAAAATATTTAATTACATTAAGATCTGGATTGTATAGAAGAAATTAAACAATAAAAGCTTTTTGTTTTTTAAAACTTTGGTAGTTTAAATAAAAAAACATATAGTAAATTGTAAGTCATATTAAAATACACATACTTTTAAAATATGCACAGGAGCATCATTTTATATAATTTTTAAATGTTCTGTAACATTTTTGAACAATTTGTTATAAAATAATTGTTTAAATATTTGCAAAAATTTAGCGTTGTTTAAATTGCTACTTGTACCTATTTATTTTAAAAAATGATTATACTTAATTTTAAAATATTTTTTGATATATAAAGAATGTAAAACTTTTATTGCCGTACAAATGTAGCTAAGTAAAAAATTTACACTATAAAAAAATTTTTAATTTTTAGTTTATATTATGTAGAATATTGCACACTTATCTGTAAAATATATTGTTTTTTAAAATGACGATGGATATTGTTTATATTTTTTGGGAAGCTCCATTTGTTGTAATTTATTATCACGACTGAGTAGAGGTTTTTTAACAACTGCTTTAAAAATATAATTTTTTAATTTTTTTTTTTAGAATTAAATTAGAAATGTTTTTTAAATATCAATGTTTATGTTCTGTGTATTTTAAGCTCTGTAATTTAATTATCTTGTTTGCTTGTTAAAGGTTTTTTACCATATGTAGATAATATGGGTCTTGTTTTATTGTTTAAAATATTATACGCATGTATCAAGATTATTATTTATTAAAAAATGCAGCGCATTAATTAAATTTTTATTATGTGTCAAAATACATACTTTAAAAAAATGCATTAATTTAATTTACAAACCAAAAATGTTTTTTAATAATTGGAATTTTGCCTACTGTAACTGCCTATTCCATTTTGTAACTATTTATTATTATTAATTTAAGTTATTTTTTACACATATGTTGTTTACATTTAATGTATATTGTTAACTATAGTACGTATATACAATAATATTATTCTTCTTTACGTGTATTATAAAGCACATGACGGTTAATATTACATTGAATTATGAGTGTATATTAGACTGCTAATTGTATCGTATTTTATAATTGTACTTATTTTTGTATGCTGAAAACTACTTTTATTAAAATATCTAAACCAATATCTATTATATATATATATATAAATTAATAAAAATAAACATTTGTTGCATTATTTTTATAAATACATAACATATATACAATTTTTGAACTTACAATTGAGCACTGTAAATTAAATGTAATAATTATTAATTTTTTTTAATTTGCAAATTATTTATAAACAAATATTTATGCATAAATAAATATTAATTAAATATAATAAAAACAAAACCAGTTTAAGATATCAACTTGTATTTAGTTAGTAAAATAGTTTTACCAGTAAATGTATTTTGTTAACACAGGTTTGCTACTTCACTTGTTGTAAACTAAAAAATATGTGATATTGTTCTTGATTTATTAAATACAAAAATAACATTGTCAATTAAAAATTATTAATAAACGTTTTTATTTAAAAACGTTGCTTGTTTATATAAAAAATGTAATTATTTTTTTCAAAAATTGTTATTTTTGTATTATAATAATTAATTGTAATTTATTCATTTATGTAGTTAAAAAACCGTTTATTGTTGTATTTAAGAAAACATATTTTAACATTAAACTATTTAAAAATGCTAATTTTATTATTTTTTTTATTTTTAATTGTAGACATTTTAGCAAAATTAAAATTAGTCTTTTGTTTAGCGTTAGTGACAGAGATTTAATACATGCACACCTAAGTGTAAATCAAAAATTGTACTTATAGACCACTTTAACACCTGCCGATAAAATTTTATTTAAGTAGAAATAATGCTTTTAATTTAGTTACTAATTTTTTTAAAATATAATTTATTATAATTAAGTATACATTTTTTATTTGTTGTAAAAATACAGTTTTTTGGTTTGTTAATTTTTATATTAGAAATTTTTGCGTTTTGCACAGCTAATCAATTATAAATTTTATTTATATTTACTATTAATATGTTTTACTATGTAAATTTTTTAACATTTGACATTTTAGCCAAGCCAATTATAAGTTTGCATTTAGTGCCGGCAGTAAAAACATGTATGTAAAACATTTATTTTTGTCATAAAGAAAATATCTTATATATGTTATTTTAAGTAAATTAACAATTTGGTAAATATTCTTTAAATATTTTTATAATTATTTTATTTGCACTTACATGTTAATACTGAAATAATAGAATTAATGTTAACAATAAAACATTTATTTTTAAAAAAAATTTTATCTATTATTTATAAACATTAAAACAACTGAAGTATACTTTATTTATAAAACAAAATACGTTAACTATTATAAATATATTTTAACAAATAATTTATATAAATAACATTTAAAATTTTGCATTATTAAAACATTTTTTTAAATTATACTTACATTTTTGGCCTATGTTTTCTTATGTTAATAAATTTAATGTATTTTTACACAAAAATTAAAATAATGTTTTTAATTTATTTATAAAAAGTTATATATTGTTTATTTTTTTAAAAATACATTATAAATATATTTAACAATACCGTGTTTTATTTCTAATAAACATACATAAACAAACGGGTATAATATAAGTACAAAATTATTTTGCAAATATTTTTTTTAATTTGTTTATGTTTTTTTTAGGTTAAAGTACGTTATTATTGTTTACAAATATAATATTTTTTCTTACTTTTTATTTTATTATATTTTTAACATTTATTGTTTATACAAGTTATAAGTCAATTTGAAAAAAACTAATAAATAATGTAAGTTTTATTTATAAACAATAAAAAACAATGTTTAATAAAAATATTTTAAATTATTAAAAAAATTTAAATTTATATATTTATACATTGATTTGGGATCTGCATTATTAAAAACTGAAAACGCAAGTAATTATGTAAAAATTATATTTAAAAAATAACATAATAAAAATTTCATTATAATTAATTGAATTAGAATTACTTTTAACATTTAACAATAAATTTATTAATAATATTTTATAAATGGGCAAATTTTATTATTTAAAGAAATAGTTGCTTAATAAATAGATACAAATTAACTAAAACAATTATGTTTAAATTATTTTTAAAAAATTCTAAATGTTAAACATAGAATATAAACGCTTAATAAAACTTGTATTAAAAAAATAAAATTAATCTTTTTAAACGTTTTGCAATGTATAAGGATTGTGCAATATTAATTTTAAAAATTAACTAAAATTTAAAACAAATTTTTAAAATATAAGTTTTATTTACTAGATTTTTTAATGTAAAAAAATATTAAATTTATTGTTAACTAAACAATACAATACAATGGATGTAACAAAATAAAACCTAAAAACAATAACACCTATGCCAAAATGAATAAAAAATGTAAGCAACAATAATAATTTTGCATACAAAATAATATAAGTATATAATAAATTAACAATTATAAAAAATATGTTAAAATTGTTATTTTACTTTATAAAAAAACTATTTTTTTAGAAAACACTTACTTTCCAAAAATGTACTTATTTTTGCTATGCAATATATATATATATAAAGATATTTCAACATTTTTTATATAAACGTAAAATGTTTATTAATAGCTAATTTATTTTTAAAATAAACATATTATAGATTATATTTTTTAATACACAATTTTATACATCCTATTGCCGGCACTAAAATGCAGGCCCACATTTGTCATATGTTAATGAATATAAATATAGTTAATATAATATGCATGCAATTTTTTTTATATTTAAAATTACTATACATATAATAAGTCATTATAAGGCACACTTGTTACATTTTACTGCAAAATGTCCAAATTAGTTTAAATAAATGCGTAAATAAAACAATTCCTACTTTGATAGGTTTCTTAGTAGTTTAATTTTGTTTGGTTCTAGATTAGTTAATATTCTGGATAAGTAAAGCAGACATAAATTTTTGTATTGATTAGTTTTGGCTTTTATGTGCATGTAAGTTATTTTTGTTTTTCTAGAAACTTTAAAATTGTTAAAAGCTGCATGTTGTAGGTAATTGTTATTACTTTCAATCCTTGATGCTAATTGTATACAGAATTTAAAATGTTTATTAACAACATTATTCAATAAAATAAAATATTTAAATCCTGCAAATGTTGATACCAATAAAATGCATCTTTTTAAAACAACGTAATCCTGTTTAATAAACCAGAAAAAATTATAGGTGAGCAATGTATTATTAAAGGAGAAAAACAAAATGTAATAAACAAATTAATAATATAATTGTTAACATTTAGTTTTTTTAATCTTCTTATATAGTAGCATAAGAATTTGGTTTTTAAAAATATATGCTCTACATAATCACACCAGGTAAGTATGCTATTTATGTTTACACCAAAATATTTAATTTTGTTACAAATGCATATATTTGTTTAATTTAATTTAAATGTTTTGTTTAATTTTATTGTTTCTTTTAAACGCCTTGTTGTAAATTTAACAAACTTGCATTTTAATGGATATAAATTGAGATTAAAGTTAGTTGACTATTGTTTAATTTTATTAATAAAACTTTCAAATTTGTTTAGATCGTTGTTTAAAAACATTTTTGTGCACAATACCATATCATCCGCAAGTTTAAACAAAAGTGATAGCTTTGGCAATAACAATGGATTTATGTACAATAAAAATAAAAACGGAGATAGTACTGCACTTTGTGGAGCTCCATTATTATTTTCTGTTAACTGTGATTTATTACGACCAATCTGTGTAAATTGTTTTTTTTGAGAAATTATTTTTAGTCAGTTTAAAATGTGGTTGGATGTTTTAAGTAGTTTAAAACGTTTAAATAATTTTTTCTTAATATGCTATTAAAAGCAGATTTATAATCTAGAAACATAAAATATATTAAACATTTTCCTTTGTCAAGCGATTTAGTAATGTAATAAACAAGGCTGGCTACACAGTCTACAGTAAAATAATTATTTTTATATGCAAATTAATAAAAATTATTAATAATGTTTAATATAGGCTTGAGGTCGTTAAGTATTATTTTCTCAGTTAGTTTTAAAAACACTAAGGTGCAAGCAATTGGACAATAGTGTTCTGGATTTGTTGATGGGACAAAACTTTTTAAAATAGGTGTAATTTGTGAGATACGCTAAGTATCAGTTATTTTACAATTTATAATATAAGTGTTAATAAGGTCAGTAAAAAGTACAGTAGCATCATTTAGGCTAAGACTGTTAAAATTAATGTTATTAATGTTCAATAGTGCAGATTTAAGTAATGCTACATTTGAAGTTAATGTATATCGCACATGTATGAATAATTTAAAAATAAGCTTTAAATATTTTGAATAATAATGCTTTAAGTATATTTTTGGAAGCAAACGAATTATTGAGTAGTTAGATGTTAAAAGAGGTGCATGTTGTTTTAATGAAAAATAATCAGGAGCATTTATAAAAATATAATCTAGTTGTTTTTAAAGTCTAATAAAAAAATTAACTAAATTAGTAAAGCCCGTTAGTTTAAATAAGTTAGTATTTGCATAATTAAAATCACCAGCTAATATGATTAAGGTTATTTTATTAACACTAATAAAATAATCAATTAATTAATCGTAAAAATAATTAACTTCTACAATGTTGGTAGAAGGTGCTATGTAAATATTTATAATGTCATTATTTTTGTAGTGAGACATATATATATTTCTGCAATTGACAATTAAGCACTTAATTCCATTTTGCGAATATTCAAATTTTGATTTAAAATTATTACAGTATTTTTATTAATGTATGCAATTAGGCCTCTCCCACGTTTTTTAGTGCCAGTTTTTTTATTAAGTCAAAATATAAAAAATTCATCAAGTTTTATAAGATTATTCTCAACATACATATTCAACTATAATTCTTGGATTAATACCACACAGTTATTTATATGTAATTTGTTTGTCTTGAGAGATTGTAGATTAAAAAAGTTTTAAGTATTGACCTGCAGTTTAATGACAGTAGTAGCGGTAAGGACATTTCATTAGATAACTTTAATTTCAAAGTTTTTTGAAAACCACTATAATCAAATTTACGTTTATTATAAACAATTGTATGTTTTAGTGTGTTAAAAAAATGTAGTTATTAAACTAAAACATTTGTAACAATTACATAACATTTAAAAAAGACGTTACTATAATTACAAAACATACAATTTTGTGTAATAATTAAAATACAAGTATAATTTTAAACATATATATTGTAACTAATAAAAATATTACATAAAACATTAACTAATTTATAATCTAAAATTAAGTAAAATTATTAACATAAAAAATAATTTCTAATATATTTAAAAATGCAAAACATATCTAATTTTTAAGGTTAATAAATTGGTTTATGTAATTTACTAAAAAATATTAAATAATAATTAAAATGGCTTATTTGCTTTAGTATGTTTTTAGTTAAAATGCTGATATAGTTTTATGTAATCTAAATATTAACAAAAAATTTAATTTAGACAAATATTTTTTTGATTTATATATGTTTATACATGTTAAATTTTACTATGCAAAAAATAAAATAAATAGCATTAATGTTAGAACTATTAAATAGCCATTTTCAAAAATATTTTTATTTTTATTTTAGTCCGTGTTATACTTAAATTAAGTTTTTATTTAAACAAAATAAATTTAAATATAATTAAAATTAATTTTGTAAAATTACAATACAAATTAGTTCAAATAAATTTTGTTATATTTTACTAGAAAAAAACCACTGCTTAAATTGATTAATATAATCTTTTTACATAAGTGTTATTTAATACATTTTATAAAACCAATGTAATATTTGTTGCCTATATATATTGTTTCAACTGTAAAATTTTAATTTTATTTAAAAACTTTTATATACAAAAATTTAATTTATTATCCAACATATTAATTGTTTTAAGTTAGTGTTTTATTAGCTACAATTAAAAGTAATTAATATTAAAAACAATTTTATTTTACTATTACAAAACATAATTTTTGTGTTTTTATTTTGTAATAAAAAACTAACTAAACGTTTTGTTATAAAGATATATCATATTATATAATCTGCTTCTAAGTAACAAATAACTAAATTTGTGTTAATTTTATTTCACAATTTAACAAAAATAATGTATTTTCTTATTTCTAAGTTAAATAATAATTTGTTTAACAAAAAAAAACAAATTTTTAATATTTTTAAAAATACCTAAAATATTATTATAAACATTATTATAATTTTTTAATTTTTTTAACAGGATATACTGTATTTCTAATTTTAGTATGTATGCAAATATTAATTTTTAACTTAAATTTAACAAGTAAATATTTTTAAGTAAAAAGCGAAGTAACGTTTTTAAAGTAACATTACACAATAAATTGGTTTTTAAATTATTTTAAATTTTTGGTTATCATGATAACTTTTGAATATAAACATATTTTTTAAAATACTTATTTAATATTTAAATATTTACAAAATAATTAATTAGTTATTTTTAATATAAAATAATGTTTTTTAATTTTGATTTTAATTGTTTTATATGGTAATAAAAACATAAATTTTGTGATGTAGAAACGTAAACTTAAGGTATTAAAATGCATTTTAAAATAATTATTTTAAACAAATTAATTAAAGAAATATTGATTAGTATTAAATAAATGTTAATTGCGTTTAGTTATTCTATTTATATAAGCGTTGTTTTTAAACTATGTTTTTTTGTTAACTTGGTATTTTTAAATAAATATTTCTAAGTAAATATAAACTAACTATTAAACACTTAGCATTATTTTAATTTTTTAATAATTGTTTTTACATAAAAACATTAAAAAATAAAAAAATTAATTTAGATTATTTTTTTATTTTTAACATTAATTTATTTAAGGGGTGTACACATGTAATTTTTAAGTAATTTTATCTAAATTAGTATAAAGCAAATAAAATAAGAAATTGAAATATACTTAAGTTTATTTACACTTATTATTAAATTAAATGTACTAAACGTCTAATATTAGAACAAATTATTTTAAATTAAAATTAATTTTTATCGTTTCTTTATAAATAAATACAAACAATTATTATTTTCTACATATTTAAATTTAGACTCAATTAAGCGTGTTTTCCAAAGTTTATTTTTAATTAATAGTTTAATTTTATAAATTACATTTAACGTGCATAATTAAACAATTTTATTTTGGTAAAGTAATATTACAATAATATATTATAATGTTAAAAAATATATTAATTATAATGTTAATGTTATATAATTTAATAAATGTAAAATATCGTTTTAAAGTTACGTTTAATAGGAATTAAAAATAAAAATACTTATGTGTGCATTAATTACACATGTGTACGTGTAATTAAAATACATATAGTATGTAATTTTATTCTAAATTAGCATAATATATTTAAGAAATAAGTAAAAATGAGTTTAGCATTAAACATATAAATAACATGTCACAAGTATTTAAAACTATTTTAATCGCTTATGTATTTTACACAAAAATAAAAATAATTTTTGTGGATTTATTTTATTTAATTTTAAACAAAATTTTCTAACAACAAAGTCGTAATTAAAACCAAAATCTACATCGTAATATGTACGTACATTTTGCAAAAAAATTGTTATTTTATGTTAATTCAAGTGTAGCTAGTCCTGTTTGCTTATTTTGTTAAAATACCCACGTTGTTTATTTTGTAAACAAAACACGTGTTGCTACCAATAGTAACAGAAATAACTAGTGTAGAGATATCTAACACTTATTAATAAATACTTTAAATAATACTTTATTAATATAATGGCAAAACATTGTTAATATAATACACAATAACAATTGTTTTAAAAACCAAACACAATACCACTATAATGAAAACTTAAACACAAACACAGATAATTTATTTACTATTTTATTTACTAAAATACATTAATATACAAAATAAAGGTTAACAAACTTAAAAACGTCAGTAATTTAAGTAATATCCAGGTATTTTTTAACTTTTGCAGCCGTTTTGAGTAGAAATCTATTAACATACAAATATAATACTTTAAAATGCAATTTTTTACAACCTGATTAATTGTCGCTTTTAATAATACGTTAGTTTTTATAAGGTTTACCTCACGTTTTAAAATACTGAAAACGTTTTTAATTACATTGAAGTCTGAACTGTATAAAGGAAGTTAAATAAAAGTAAGTTTTTTGTTTTTTAAAATTTTGGTAGTTTAAATTTTAGAAAACGTATAGTAAATTGTAAGTCATATTAAAATACACATGCTTTTAAAGTATGCAAAAAAACACTGTTTTAGATTATTGTTAAATTTTCTGTAGCATTTTTGAACAACTTGCGATTAAATATTTGTTTAAATATTTGCAACAATTTAGCGCTGTTTAAAGTTCTACTTGTACGCATTTATTTTAAAAAATAATTGTACTTAATTGCAAAATATCTTTTAACACATAAAGGATGTGCAACTTTTATTGCCGTACAAGTGTGGTTGAGTGGGAAATTAGGACTATAAATAATTTTTGATTGTTTAGTCCATGGTTTGTAGAATATTGCACACTTATTTGTGAAGTATATTAAGCTTAAAAAATAACAATAAATAATGTTTGTATTTTTTGGCAAATTTTATTTATTGCAATCTATAAGCACAACTAAGTAAAGATTTTTTACAGCCGTTTTAAAAAAAGTGTTTAGCTTTCATCCTCTTTTCTACAATTGAATATAAAAACATTCCTAAGTATTTAAATTGTTCTATTGTTCAAAATGTTGTATACAGTTGAAACGTTTATTTTTATGCATTTGGCAATTATTTTAATTTTTCTGCTTTTTTATAAAAGGCTTGAACTAATTTATAATTATGGGAAGACAAATAACAACGCTGAGCTGTTTTAATCATAAGTATTAAGTGCGCGGAATTAAGAAGCATTTTTATCAAA
>JAKXYG010000966.1:0-12903 GCA_025895645.1 Cardicola forsteri | reverse complement strand
TTACAATATTAATATTTAAATTAAATTTTATTTGTTTGTAGTATGTTGCTTTTTCATAGTTTTTTTTCATTTTTATGAAGTGTTCCGGTTTCCGATAATTTTTGTTACACAGTTCTGATTCGATCCACTTTGTAGGATTTTAATTATTATATAGTTTTGTTTAAAGTATTTTATGATTAAAGTTAAATTAAAATTTTATTCAAATTAATACTTTAAAATATGTTTCATAACTTGTGTACATAGGGCGTTTAATTTGTGTACGTTTTGCACTAGTAAACTAACCAGAAAAAAAATTGTTTTTTTCTGCTTTTTTACAATACATTATTAATCATTTCAAAATCAATAAAAAAACGTTTTTGTGATGTTTATTATAATATAAACAATAACTGCCTGCTATTTTCAATAAACGCTTAAAATAAATGTTTTTTGTGGATCATCTGCTCATCCAACAAAAATAAGTGTGGAAGCTCATCTATTACAGGTAGTATTAATTGGTTAATGTTAATATATTCGATGTTTAATAATAATTTAAGAATTTTGTTAAAGTCATTTTTTATTAAGTTAAAATAAAAATAACTGATTTTATAATATATTTAAGTACTTTTCAGAAATGATTTAAAGCACGCAATAACAATGAGTATTTTATAATTTAAACAATTTATAAAAATTATTTATGCAAATATAATATATATATAATATATATATATATATAATATATATATATAATATATATATATAATATAATATAAATTTTTGTAACATTAAATACTTTTACATTAATTAAATTATTAATAAACGTACCTGCTACTAATACATTGACATTGCAATTTGTTTAAATTTACCGTTTTGTTATTTATATTAGTTTAAAAAAACTAATAAAAATAATGTAATCAATAAACAATTATTATTTTGTTTAAACTGTGCGAACAAAGTTTATACAAAATTAGTAAATAGAGAAATTAGTTTTTGTTGCTACATTTGGTCTATCAAATTAAGTACACTTAAACTCATTTAATTATAATAAAAACCACAAATTTTTATTTTTATAATAATAGTAATAATAATAGTATTAAAATAATAATAATTTTTATTTTTATACACCTAGTAATAATAATAATAATATAAATAATTTATTATTTTATAAGCATTTTGTTTCTGTGTTACTATGATAATAAAAATATTTTTACTAGTATTCATAATAATAATAATAATAATAATAATAATAATAATAATAATGCTTAATATTATAATAGTCAAAAACAAAAATATATAGTAATAAATTATTAAATATATTATTATTATTACAAAACTTTTTTTTTTAATAAATAAAATAGCAATTACATTAAAAAATAAAAACAACAACAACGTTTTGTAATTCAAAGTGACCATGAGAAAACAAAATGTTTCTGTGTTTTTGAACATTTTGCCAAACGTTTTGCTTAATACCATAACACATTTATTTTAATTAAATTTTTCCGAATAGTTTTTAGCCAAGTTTTATGTAATTAGCCAATCTGTGTTTTACCATTTACAATTGTTTATACCAAAACCGTTTTTTCTGGTTGTAAACGTAGCATTTGACCAAGTAATTTATTTCGTTTAATTGTAATGATGTTATGTAATAAACAACAGTCAGTTTTTTACATGATTTTGTTATTTAGAATGTGATTGGGCCAGAAAATCTTTAAAATACTTTTACGACAAGGTTAGCAACCTGGTCGTTGTAAAAAATGTGTACTGTTACAGAAACAATAACAAGACGCCATCCCAACAAACAACGGCAAAAAACTAATTGCACGTATCCCGATAACAGAATTAGACAGAGTTGAATGAAAACCAAAGAAAGGCTCAATTTTTAATTTGCAAAATGTGTAATGCCAAAAACTTAACCAGTGTAGAGACATGGAATGTGCACACACTTTTATGTACTGTACAATTAAAACAAGTTTTTCAAAAAATGAAAAAATACAACATAAATGTTTTGGTTATTAACGAATTGCAATAAAAAGGCCAAGGTCATTTTAAAAATGTAGGTACATTAATTTTATATTCTAAACATAAAAAAAATTATATTTTTAGAGTTGGTATAATGTTGAGTAAAAATGCTGCTAAAGCTATGATTAGATAGAACCTCGTGAGCGACCGTATTATTTCAACCAGATTTAAAACCAGATTTGCAAAAATAACAGTTGTGCAAGTTTGTGCTCTTCCTAAAGTCACTAAAAATACCAAAAAAATAAATTTTATAATTAATTACAAAGTTTGTTGAATAATGTATTAATAAAAGATATAAAAATATTAATTGGTGATTTTAATGCAAAATTAAACAAATAGAGATCTGGGTACTTATTAAATATTGGACCACATAGCTATACTGATAGCATACATAATAATGGTTATAGATTGTTAGCGGTAGACAATAATTGTAGAATAAATGTTGACATCACATTTAGGAATTGTTATTAGTAAAAACAAAAAAACCAAACTTGATGTTAAAGCCAGATTTAAAAAAGCAATGTCATTTTTCAATACTCTCAAATCAATATGGTCATGCTCTTCTATTTGCCTGAAAACAAAACTTGGTTTGTACGCATCAATAATTTTTCCTGCGGCAAATTATTGGAATAACACGTAAAAGCAAACAGACAAGATTGATAAAATAGTAAAAATGTTTAATCACCGGTGAGTTAAAGGTATTAAATATATATGAATCACTGTTGTTGGACAGGTAAAATAAACAACATAAAAAAGAAAAATACAATAAAATGACGTTTATATAAAAAATTAACATTAATATTTAAAATAAAAGTTTATTTATTTATATTTTTTGATGTATATACGTATATATATTACAAATTAATAAAAAAATTAATATGTTTATAATTACCACCTATATATTAAAATAGTATTATTATTTTAATTAAATAATTATTTTTTATATGGTTTAACTAACTGGTAGTATTAACTCGTTTATATTTATAATTACAATATTTATAATACAACAAACTTTTATCTATTTGTACTAGATATCGTTTGTATACATTTTGGTTTTTTTTTGTTTAAAAAATTGCAATTTTTAATTAGTTTTTATATAGAGTAATGTTAATATATTCGATGTTTTATAATAATTTAACAATTTTGTTAAAATCATTTTTTATTAAGTTAAAATAAAAATAACTGACTTTATAATATATTTAAGTACTTTTCATAAATGATTTAAACAGGCAATAACAATAAGTATTTTATAATTTAAACAATTTATAAAAATTATTTATGCAAATATAATTTAATTAAAATTTTTGTAACATTAAATACTTTTACATTAATTAAATTATTAATAAACGACCTGCTACTGATACATTGACATTACAATTTGTTTAAATTTACCGTTTTGTTATTTATATTAGTTTAAAAAACTAATATAAATAATGTAATCAATAAACAATTATTATCTTGTTTAAATTGTGTGAGTAAATTTTATACAAATTTAGTAAATAGAGAAATGAGTTTTTCTTGCTACATCTGGTATATCAAATTAAGTATACTTAAACTTATTTAATTATAGGAAAAACCAAATGTTTTTACTACTTTAATAATAATAATAATAATAATTTAATTTTTTTCGTTATTTGTATTAAACATTTAGAATAACCAAAGTATAACGACAGATTATAATTAAATTTATAATATGTAACAAAATGTTTAATATGCATGTATATTACAACTTATTTTTAGGTGTAATATTTATTATTATTACTACTTATATAGTTGGTTGACAATATATAAATTAAATTTTGTATTCTACATAAATAAATAATAAAAGTACCTGCTGTTATTACATTAAAAATAACAGGTTTAAGTTTTTGTTTTGCTATAATTTATGTTGAAATAGTAAATCTACGTAATGCAATGAATAAACAATTATTGTTGTGTTTAATTTTATAAAAACATTTATGTTTATTGTAAAATTAGTAATTAGTAGTTTTTGTTTTTTCGGTTTATGGTATTCATAATCCGTAATTAAAATTTGTTTAAATTTTACCAACATTCTGTATTGCAATAATAATAATAATAATAATAATAACTACAATAATGCCAATAGTTATTAAACATTTTGATTTACACTAGTATTAAGATAGACAGATTTAAAAAGTTTGACAAAAATCAACAGTCAATTTAAAATATATAATATATAATACAATAGATTAAACTATATAACTATAATTACACATTATAGGTATTATTAAATTAATATTAAATAACTAAAGTAATAATGCACTAAAATATTTTTTTTTAATTTTGTAAAACAAGTAATAAAATTGCATACGTTCTAATATACATAATAATAAAGCGTTATTTATAATATTGTCATTTAATTTATTTTAATTAATTAAATTTATTTTTTGTAACTACTTGAAATTTTTAATTGTTACAAAATAATTATTGACATGTTATTATAGAAATTTAATTTTAGTAATTTTTATTATAAAATTCAATCTTTTATACTGTCGCTGTTTGTGGTAAGATTATTTATTTAATTTTTAATAGAATGCATTTCATGTTTTATAGCAATTTAATAATAAAAAAAAAAATTTATTATTAGTTTACATTTAAAAAAACTAATATAATAATATACTAGTATATATTTTAAATTGTGTATAAGAAACAACAGTATTAAGAACCATCTAACATAAAATTAAAAATTATAATTTATGTAATCGTTATTTAATTTTATTTTATCTAAAGTAAATTAAAATTATTTTTAAAAATAATATTTTTAATATTACCGCATATATAGGTAATCGATATTATAATGTTTTGTATATTCATATTTTGTAATTAACTAGTTTTATTATTTATTACCAATTTTTTATTACAATATTATTATGTAATTAAACGTCTTGAGCTATTTGAAACACTTAACTACAGTTTAAACTAAGTACAAAATTATATCTCAAAAAAAAACAATTTTTACAAATTAGTTGTAATAAATTAGAGTTAAAAAAAGATCATAATAGAGTTCCACAAGGTGCAGTACTATCTCTTTTTATATTTTTGCTGTACGTAAATCCATTGTTAGTGCCAAAGCTATCAATTTTGTTTAAATTTGCAGATTATATGGTATTGTGCACAAAAAGTTTTTTAAACAATAATTTAAACAATTTTAAAAATTCTATTAATAAAATTAAACAATGGTCTACTAACTTTGATCTCAATTTAAATTTATCAAAATGCTAGTTTGTTAAATTTACAACAAGGCTTCCAAGAGAGACAATGGAGTTAAACATAACATTTAAATTAAATTGAACAAACATATGCATTTGTAACAAAATTAAATATCTAATTTGTCATTTTTTTGTGTTTTTGGTAATAAATGGTTTGATCTTTGGTGATTGTAAAGCTAATCCGGATTCAACTACTCTGTTTCTTATAATACTAAGAGGGGAGACCGACCCCTACTTAGCGCGTCTACAGGTGGCAGATAGTGGAACGACCTTTAGCAATAGAGGTTAGCTGTGAATAAAGCGATGCCAAATAAACAGCCGTGGACCAAACGGATACTCAGGCGTTAAGGTTGTTAACGCGTTGACAAGAAGGCGATAATTTCGTGGATTTTGACAGTTGATATTCCGATTAATTGTTAAAAAGGTTAATTCTATATAAATTTGCTAATCTCTTTGATAAAAATCCTTTATTTTTTAATTTTTTAATAACACGGTATTCATTTTCGGTGAAATGAAAACATTTTTTATTACTATTCTCTATTTCAAAAACAATACAATCAGATAGTAAAATTAGCGGATGAGCGGAATCTCAAGGTTAAAACGTAAATAATATTTTATTAGATTTATTTTTAAATTTTTATTTAAAATTAAAAAAATTTTTTTAATTATTTTTATTTATATAGATTAGAATAATTAAATGTTTATTTTATAATTATCATGACATCACAATCAGAGCAGATTTAAATGTGTGTTTAACATCAATTTTTAGAATTAGTTATTGTTTATTTTTAATGAAATTAAGCATACAAAATAATAATAATTTAATTATTATAAAAATTGTGTAATTTTTAACTTATTATCTACGTTAATATAGAAGTAGTTTTTAAAATATGTTATTTTGGCCGACCCAGCCTTCTTAAATAAAATATTTCTAAGTATATATAAAGGATCTATAAAGCACTAGACATTATGTTTAATTTATGATATTTGATTTTACAAAAAAACAATTGGACATAACAAATTAATTTAGATTTAATACCTTTGTAATTTTTTGCGTTAATTGTTAAAATGGGTGTATACATCATAATAAAATATAACTTATAAAATCGTTATTTAATTTATTTTAAATTAACTTTTTGTAACATTAAATATTTTAACATAATTAAGTTAATAATAAATGTACTTGCTGTTATTACATTAAAATAACAATTTGTTTAAATTTATCTTATTGTCATTAATATTAGTTTAAAAAAACTAATAATAGTAATCAATTAAAAAACAATTATTATTGTATTTATATTTTATAAATAAATTTTATATAAATTTAAGAAACATAGTAGTTTGTTTCTTGTAATATTTAATTAAATCTAATCAATTACTGGTAAATTCATTTGTTTATAGTTACACAAAAGGTTTGAATTTTTGTAATAATAATAATAATAATAATAATAACAATTATGATTATTATTATTAGATATTTGTTTATTACTTTTATTGAACAGTGATAATAAAAAAGCTTTGACAACAGATTATAATTAACTTTTTTAATATATAATAAAATGTGTGATATATATTTATATATATAAATATATACATATATATATATATATATATATATATATATATATATATATATCTATGACAAATTATTTTTAACTGTGATATTTTTTATATTACCGCCTATACATTTTATTGACAATATATAAATTAAATTTTTATTCTACAAAAAGTAATAATAAAATTACTTGTTGTTATTACATTAAAAATAACAGTTTTAAGTTTTGTTTTCTTATAATTATTGTTAAAACAGTAAATCAGCAATCAATTTAGAAAATATAATAAAATATAATGTGTACATATAATTACACATTATTGTTAACTGTGATATTTTTGTTAATATTAACAATTTAAATAATTGACATTAATATGTAAATTGGTATATTTATTTTTGGTAACTAACAAAAATTATTATTTGCTACAAATTAATTATTGACATGTTATTATTTAAATTAGACTTTAGTAATTTATATTATAGTGTCGCTGTTTGTGGTAAGATTATTCATTTAGCTTTTAATAGAATGCATTTTATGGTTTATAGCAATTTGATAATTAAAAAAAAAATATTTTTATTATTAATTTACACTTTAAAAAACTAATATAATAATATACTAGTATATATTTTAAAAAGTGTTGCAAAGCAAACAATAGTATTAAGTACCGTCTAATATATAAAATTAGAAAGTATAATTTATGTGATTGTTATTTAATTTACTTTACATTAAACTAATGTAGCAATGTATACACGTATTTTAAGTATATTATGATTATTTTTAAAAATAATATTTTTAGTATTACCGCATATATAGGTAGTCGATATTATAATGCAAAATAATGTTTTGTATATTCATATTTTGTAATTAACTAGTTTTATTATTTATTACAAATTTATTATTACAATATTAATATTTAAATTAAATTCTATTTGTTTGTAGTATGTTGCTTTTTTATAGTTTTTTTTTTATTTTTATGAAGTGTTGCTGTTTTCGATCAGTTTTTATTACACAGTTCTGATTTGATTCACTTTGCAGGATTCTAATTATTATATAATATTTGTAAAGTATTTTATGTTTGAATTTAAATTAAAGTTTTATTTAAATTAATACATTAAAATATGTTTTATAATTTGTGTACATTGAGCGTTTATTTTGTGTACGTTCTGCAATAAAAAACTAACCAGTAAAAAATCGTGCGTGAGTTCAAGTGTATATGTGTTTAAATCTTGGATTGTATGCGCTGCTAATGATTCTATATAATAATTTCACAGCTGTAGAGTGCTCCTGGTTAACTAAAAAACCTTGTAACTTTATTATTTAAGTAAATTTGATAATACTAATATAACATTTCTAAAAACATATAATTATTTAAAACCCTATTGTTGTATATGTCGAAACCGTGTTATATAAGGTTTTAAACCTGGCAGTATGCAAGGACATGTATAATAAAGTCCTAGTGATAGTTTTTTTACTTGCTAAACTGATATATATATATATATATATATATATATATATATATATAACAAATTATTTTTAATTGTTATATTTTTATTATTACTATTTACGTATTTGAGTAACCATACATAACTTAAATTTATATTTTACGTAAAGAAATAACAAAAATACTTGCTATTATTACATTAAAAAATTTAATAATTTTAGTTAAGAGAAAATTATTTTTTAATAAGTTGTTTTAGTAAAACCTAGTATTATGCTTTATTGCAAAAAAAGACGTCACTGTATATTATAATTAAAAATTATTTTAGCTAATAATGTTACTTAATGTGTATAAATGTTATGGGTTTTTATGTTTAACATGTACTAATAGCAGTAAAATATGTTGAAATAAGTAGAGTTTTAATTTAAATTTGTTTTAATATGTAAACTAATAACACTGTTTATTTAAATTCAAATAAAATAAATGTCAATGCATAAAAATATATGTTGTATTTTCTCTATATTAAGCAATATTATAAAATATATCTGTGTATACTCAATTAAACAGTATAATTTATATAATAAATATAAAATTATATTTATGTGTATTGTTTAAAATATTAAATGATTTAATTAAAGTAAATAAATAAAAACGTACCTGTTGTTATTAAATTAAAAATAACATTTAAAAATTTTTGGTTTCGTAATTCAAAAAGAACATGAGATAACAAAATGTTTCCACGTATTTGAACTTTTTGCCAAACATTTTGTTTGTGCTCATAAAACATTCATTTTAATTAGATATTTTCGAATAGTTCTTAGCCAAGTCTTCTTTAGTTTGCCAACCTTTCTTTTACCATTTACAATTGTTCAATCCAAAACCGTTCTTACTGGTCTTTCGGGCGGTAAACGTAGAATTTGTTTAAGTAATTTTTTTTGTCTAATTGTAATGATGTCATAAAGTTAACAAAAGTCTGTTTTTTTATGCTTTTATTATTTAAAAGGTGATTGCGCCAGGTAATCTTTAAAATAAAATTTAATAAAATCAATTACCAGAAGAAACAAAAACAGTGACAAAATACATTCTTGACGTGACAATTTTGAACATAGCAGTATGACCACTTTTTGTTCAAACACAGCAACTTGAATGTTGGTATAACAAACGTATAATATTTAAATATATTAACGGTATTCCGTAAAATTTAACAATTTTTTACAAAACATTTTAATAAACACTGTCAAAAGTTTTTATAAAGTTAATAAAATTGGTTGTTAGTGATTGCTGAAATTCTTGACTTTGCTCAATAATGTTACAAATAGTGAGTATTTGTTCAATACAGCTTCTTTTTTTCCGAAAACCTGTTTGTTGTTCTCAAAAGTGTTTATTATAACATATGCTAATAAAAATATTTAAAATCTGTGCAATACGCTTGCGTAACGTTAGAGATTAAAGATAGTTTTCTGATTGTATTGTGCTCATTGTTACGTGTGCTAATTTTTTGTTTTTGCGTTTTTTTGGCGTGTAGTTATGTATATATTTATCTATATATATAATATCTGTTTTAGGTGTGCCAGTGTTTATTGTGCGTAGTTTGTGCAGCGTGTGGTAACACTAACCCTATTTTTGTATTTTAACGATTATCGCTAGCCTATTTCTAGTAATAGTTTTTTTTTTATTTTTCGATTAATTTATACATCCAATTCTCAGTTGTTGTTTTTAAATATGAGTCTTTTTAATTTATTCAAATGTAGCCTACAACATTGCAAGAAAATTGTAAAAGATAGCATTCTTTGTGTACTTTGCAGTAATCTCTTTTTTTAATAATGTTATGCTTAAACTACATTCTGTAAAACATTTTTTTGTTAACTTTAGCCCGTGTTAATGACATAATTTAAAATTGTTAATCATAGAAAAACATAAAAAATAATATCCGACACCAAATCTTTATAGTTAGTGACGCTACCTTTAATACCTTTAATAATAATAATGTTGCAACTACGTTTAATATCTTTAACGTGTTGCTGGTAGCAGTTAACATTTTTTTCTAGAAAAATTTTAGAAGCAATTTGGCTGTCACCAACAACACGTTGAAAATATTAAACGTGATTGCAACATTATTATTAAAGGTATTCTAGGTAGCGTTACTAACTATAAAAAACTGGTGTCGGATATCATTTTTTTATGTTTTCCTAATATTAACAATTTTAAATTATGTAACTATTCCAGCAAACGTCTCTAGTCAGTTTCCCTTATTTTAGTTATTTTTAATTTTTGTTTAACTAAAAAAAACATTATAAAGAGTTGGTTAAAAGTTTGCTCTACCTACCCCGCGGTTAGTCTACTTAAAGATTTTTTAAGGACTTTAACTACTTTAGATAACAGAACTCCTATAATTTGACTTACCTTATTAAGGCATGTTAATAATAATATACCACATTTTTGGCTTTTACCTCAAAGCCATATTTACTTTCTTATACTACATCCGCTCAAGCAATTGTCACCTCTTTTTCCCATTTATCCTTAATAATAGTACACCACACAAATGCATTAAGTCTACTCAATAAATTATCTAAACTACAAAAACTAGTTAAAGTTACTTGTTCTCACATTGTTGAAATTACAGAAACTTGGCTTTCAAAAAACATACTTGACAGTAAAACATTCCTATTAAACTATGGAATAGAAAGGCAAAACTCAAGTAAAGGTAAAAGAAGGGGTTTTCTTTTTTATATCAAAAACAACTTATTTTATTCTATTGTTTCAGTTTACCAAAATATTCCTCTAAAAAAATATAAGTCTATACATTTGGCATTAAATTATTATAATATCTGCTCCTTTTTTTATTGTCCTTCTTTATTATCCAAAACCTCTAATGAGGCTTTTGTTTCTGAACTCAAACATTGCCTTTTTTTTCCTACAAACATTGCATTTTAATGTTGAATTTTATCTGCCTTTCTGTTAACTAGCGGTTATTTTCCGGTTTTTATTAATTTAAAAATAAATTTTTAAAGCATAGCATCAAACATGCTCTTACTTAGCATGTTCTATCACCTACTAGAAACAAGCTCGGTTAACATGGTTATTTGCTGCACAGGTCCTGCCTTATTAGTTTAATAACATACACAGAAAGCATCACAAAATTATTTAACTCAAGGCTTTAAATAAATGTTATTTATTTTGACTTTGCAAAAGCGTTTGACAATTAGAATTACTGGGTCAATTCTTGCTTGAATTACGGATTTTTTTACCAATCGCTCCTTTAGAGTACAAACAGGCACGGATTTATCCTTTTCTTGCCAAATTAGTTTAAATGTTTTCCAAGGGTCAGTATTAAAGCATCTTTTGTTTATTATATTTATTAACAAATTACCTAAAGTAATTTAGTTTAGCAATCTGCTATATGCAGATTATGTAAAAATTTGGGAGTCGAAACCAAGTCATCTTTAGGATGACATTGATAACATTTCTAAGTAGGCTGTTAAAAACTTCCTTACTTTAAATCTATTAAAATGTAAGCATATATCTATTGACAAACCATATAAAAACCTTTTTGTTATTGACAAATCGTGTTTTTTTAAAAATAAAAACGGTTAAGTCTATAAAGGATTTGGAAATAATAATAGACCCTGCGCTAAAGTAGTCAAGTTATTATTCTAGAGCCATTTAGATTTGCTACTGAGTAATTAAATTCTTTAAAAAAAATCTAGATAACCTTTTCTCCAGGTGTGCGCGCCTGCTATATATACTTTAAATCAGACCGCATTTAAAATATTGTGTACAAGTTACCGCCCTTATTTTAAAATCTGATTTGCATAATTTTTATTAAGTTTAAAAAATTATCTCTCAAGTACTTAAGTCTTTAAGGCGTCTGTCCTATTATAACAGGCTTCTCTTTCTAAAACTATTTTTAATAAAAAATTAAATTTACTCGTTTAAAAATACTAATAAAAATAATGTAGTTAATAAACAATTATTATTTTGTTTAAATTGTGTGAATAAATTTTATACAAATTTAGTAAATATAGAAATGAGTTTTTGTTGCTACATTTGGTATATTAAATTAAGTACACTTAAACTCATTTAATTATAATAAAACCAGAAATTTTTATTACTATAATAATAATAATAAAATAATAATAATAATTTTTATTATTATAAATTTAATAATAATAATAATATTTTATTATTTTATAACCATTTTGTTTTTATGTTACTATAATAATAATAAAAATATTATTATTATTATTAATAATAATAAAGCTTAATATTATTATAATCAAAAGCAAAAAAAAAACATTATTAATTATATTATTATTATAACAAAACGTTTTCCTTTAATAAATAAAATAACAATTACATAAAAAAATAAAAATAACAACAAAGTTTTGTAATTCAAAGAGACCATGAGAAAACAAAATGTTTTTATGTTTTTGAACATTTTGCCAAACGTTTTGCTTAATACCATAACACATTCATTTTAACTAAATTTTTTTTAAACAGTTTTTAGCCAAGTTTTATGTGGTGAGCCAATCTGTGTTTTACCATTTACCATTTAATTAAAAAACAAATAAATTATAAACTCTAAATTCTCAAGTTACACAATTTTATCAATGAGTCGGAACCTCAACAGTTAAAAACATTTGGTAGCCTTACACCTAAACTTTATAGACTACCAAAAACACACAAA
>JAKXYG010001376.1:85000-126332 GCA_025895645.1 Cardicola forsteri | reverse complement strand
ACGCTTGTCAAGCCATCGAAATCGATCGTTCTACATGTCGTATAAATATGGGAAATAATGAAGAGGTGATCACGTTTGCTACTTTGAATGTCTTACGAGAAACATGCCTTTCAGCAGTGGACAATTAGCGAAGCCAAACGTGGGCCGGTGGTAGGATTCGAACCCATGGCCACCGAGCGCTGTACCGCTAGACGACGCCACGTGATCACCAACCAAAGTGGAAAATGAAATCAATAATCGTTTTTTGTTGGTCACATTTGCAATTAGGTCTACCACGAAGTTGGCTATCGACTTCACCAAGAGTCGTGTCACGTGTCTCAAACGCCGTCGACGATGTTCAGTTGCGGTCAGTTGGAATTGCCTTCGGCCAGTTCGAAGCAGCGCTATGCAAAGTCAACTAGTGGCAAGTTTAAAAATATTTTTTTTTGTTTTCAGACATGATTGTTGATGAACAGATGAACAGTCATCGCTAATGGCTGTAGAGACGTGGCGGCAGATATCGGGATACGAGGATTTGAATAGGGGGTTTAGAAGTGTCAGTATTCAATAATGGTGATATTGCTGACTTTTAATTCCACGTGGATGCACATGGGTTGACGTAGCTGGGATCGAGTGCACAGCGGTATAACTGCATTCACGCATATACTCAGAATATCATTAAAGCATACCATAAATATACATGTACGTTGAGATACCCTAAGTGTATGCTTGGATCTATTCGCCAAAGCGGAAGCCTGGTATCACGGTACTCTCGGTTCCTGATATTATTGTTCTAAATGCTTATGGGTACCTAGTCCAGGATGCACCACATGGAGGGGGAATAATCAGGAATAACACCATTATTGGAATTTGAGACTTTATTGAGTATTACTCAAATCCTCAGGATTATTAGCATTATTATTAAAAAAAAGCATTTTTAAGATAATTGTTCACAAAGTTGAAGACTGTTCATGCATTTACGCTATTGCATTATAGACAATGGTTGTTTAACAGGTGGCAGATGTCGTGATGCGAATGTTTTTCACCATTTGACTAGAGGTTAAAAAGTCCCAGTTTTCAATGATGGTGATATTCCTGACTGTGAACTTCACATCTTGCTATAATCGGGTACACAGTGGTATAAGTGGGTTTTTGCTTTAGGGGATGCATTTTCGCGTCTATTGTGTCTGCATACTGAAAGATGCGTTTCAACCATTCAATAAACTTTTACTAAAAAAGTCAAACTACTTATAAGTAATAAGTAGTTATATTTTAAAAACATTTTCAGGCATCAACAATCGGGTTCATTCGACGTCGGTTACCGACTCTCGGCCAGCTACAACCGAACGTTTTCGCTTCTATTCTGGCGGTCCTGAGTGGTCGCCCAGTTTTGTTATCGACCATCCGCACTGCCCCGACGACATTCCCGTTTCTCACTCGAATCCCGATCACATTTCGTGGCGTCTGTCGCAACTGATGAAAAGTCACGACGAACTACCGATTGAAGTGAGCCGTCACGACTCTCCGACCCAACCGCTGCCGTTGTCGAAACCGCGAGTTTCTAAATTCCGTCGGTGGTTTGCCAAAATTGGGCGCAAAACGTCGGCTACGAAAGATAATTTGCTCATTCCTTCGACCAAAGCAGCGTCGACAAAACCAGGCGGCTTGCAGCTTTTGCGTCGTAGGACGTTGCGACTGTTTGCTACCTATAGATGCTAGAGTTTGGCGGTGTACAGATGTATGACTTGTGTAGATTATTGAGAATTATGCTATATATAATATTTATGTTTGTGTGTGTGTGTGTGGAATGGCAATGAGTGTTATACGGCCATTATTATTTTTTTGGAATGGTTACATATATATTTATTTTATTTTTGAAAGTGGTAAATATTTTTAATTTTCAATTGTGGTTGGTGATACAGTCATTATTTTATATTCGCACGATTGTCTCCGATGTTTGTGACAAGTATAACGAACTCCGTAGACGGTGTTAATGTTTTTGAGGGTGCTGAGTAATGCTCAATAAAATGTCAACTTTCTAATGATAGCGATATTCCTGACTGCTCCACCTCTATGTGGTGAATCTTGGACTAGGTGGCTATTGGAATCTAGATCAATAACAACAGGGACCGAGTGCACAGCGGTATAACTGGGCTTTCGCTTGATTCCCGTTCAGTAAATGAGTTGCAGCGTACACTCAAGATGCTTAAAAGATATCTCAAGGTATTCATTTACTATATGTTGCCAGTTAGGCTTATGGAAAGGTCAACTCATAATTCTTTGCAAGAATTTGATTTTGTCAATTCCAGTGGACACGGGTCGTTGCAAGAAAGCGGTTTTCTTGCCAAGAAACTTCATTTTTTAAAACACCTTTTCTAGGCTCCTTCCGTGTGGAGCAAGCAATGCATACCTTTCATGTGTCGTTTATTAAGTGCACATTGTAAACTTGATGTTTTTGCAGACTTTTGATAATTCGGACCAGCCTGAGTGATAATAACCGGTGAGGATGCTGATGATTGTACTTAGGATTAAGTGCACATTGTAAACTTGATGTTTTTGCAGACTTTTGATAATTCGGACCAGCCTGAGTGATAATAACCGGTGAGGATGCTGATGATTGTACTTAGGATTCGAATGTTGGCAAAGTACAAAAAGTTGCTCAATTAAGTCAAAATATTCATTTGTTGATGGGCTTTGCTATTGTAGTTGGTATTCGATGGAATATTTTATTTTGGTTGATGACGTGATCACTTATTCATTATTTTCCATATTTATTTCTATATGTATAAGGCAAAGCAAACCATCGACCTTGACGGCTGACCCTGAGTAGACAATGATAAGCTAATTTTCTATTGGCTGTTCTAACTACATCGACACCCACCTACTAAAAATTTACATATCTACACTGAAACAATTTCTATTGGTCGAAATTATGGTCATTAAATTTTCGAATCCAACATTTAATGACAGTTAACCATTGTTAATGGGTTTTTATTAGAATTGTCAGGTTCACTTGGGTTGAGTCAACGGAGAGCACTATACAGCTGTTTCATTCTTATCTGGAATCATCAGCAGTGCATACCTTTCAAGTTTGACACACACACATGAACTTGAACCCAAGCCCTATCTGGTGTCAGGCCAGCGTCTTAACCACTGAGTTACGGAGGTTGAAATTTTTTATTTTGGTTGGTGACGTGGTTATCTCTTCATTATTTTCCATATTTGTACGGCACATAAAACCTAACACACGTAGAAGAATAACGAAGTTTCTTGGCAAGTAGGTTACTTTCTTGCGACGATGCAGCAATTGACGGGGCGATTTTTGGGGGTTGACGCTGGTTAACAAATATCCACAAGCCTAGCCGGCTACATATTTAATTATTTTTACGACTTTCCATGTTTGCACGGAAAACCCATCTTTCAGCATGGCAGCATTTGGTAACGGTAGTGGAAATCGATCCTATGCCCACCCAGAGTCGTGTCGAGCACTGTACCGCTAGACCGCCCCGGTAAATAGATACCTTTTAGACATTTTGAGTTTAGTGAAAGGCCAGTTACACTCTTCGTTTTATTACAGGATCAGTCACGTAGACGTGACAATCCGAAATAATACCATTATTGAAGTTGAAAACTTTGTAAGCAATACAATAAAATGAAAACAGACCAGGTGCCTACGTATATTTTTATCAACCACACATAAACAACAACAAAAAAATAAAATATGTGCCACATAAATGATGTGTGGAAAGGTTATACACATTTGGCAGCCTTATTTAAAATGTCTGTATGTAGTATGCCCACGCTGTGTCCTTGAATTATTAATCAATTCGTTTTTTATAGCCCCATCCATCCATCATATAAATTTTATCGTACTTTTGTTTTTGTTTATACTTATGTGAAATAAATGACAAATCGATGAAATGTGTTTTGTTGATACAACAGTTGAAGTTACTTAATATACGTCTTCGGGGGGTACTTTGGTTACAATAATCAACTCCGTACAACGTACGCTATAGTACAGCCTTTTCAATGGTAACACCCGTAATTCTTTACTTCAGGTTGTTTATATAATGTATTTTCATTTTATAAACAATATCTTTAACATAACCTAGGGGAATATTGTCAAGGTAACAAAGCAGTCAGGGAATTAGGCCATTCCTTCCAATTTACCGGTTTGAAACTTAGAAGCATGCAGACACCTCCAATGTGGTGGTACATTATCGTTCTGGTTGAAGGTCACAACCTCTGGTAATTCAATTGTGAAAGGATTTGTTTGGACATTGTGTAAATTATTATTAATAACTCAGCCTAGACAAGATCAAACATAAACCAGTCCCAAGCTTGGATAAAGGAGAGGGATCGTTGTACGGAATGCATTCATACAATAAAAAGATGTGTTTTTAAAAATCAGTTTTTTTATAAGAAAATATTCAATTTTCCACAAAAACTCCGGTCAGCGGATGACACTACATTAGCACAAATAATTAAAAAAAATAATTACCAACAAAAATTTATTTATTATTATGCCACCCATTCAAAATTTGATTTTAATCAATATTATGAGGTAATTAATCATAAAGTTACTATTATCTTGAATAAGTGTAAAATATAGCTATTCAACAATGCACTTTGAATAATAAAATGAATATTTAATTAGTAATTATTTTTTGAAAATTATGTAAATTGCACTTTATTAGTACGCTCGTATGGATGTTAACCTAACGGTAGATGATAGAATCAATCATGAGCAAAAGTTGAGGAAAAAAGGAACCATCAGCAGTTAGATAACCCTTTGTGAGTGTGTGATTGTAAGTTGGGTATAGGATAGTTTCTGAATGTGTGACCAAATTTACACAATTTACTCACACGATAACGCAATACAAATTGTATGGTACTAGCTAGATATTGATTTTTCCACTTTATATGCATTTTCAAGGTCAAAAAATCCTATTTTGATAAAAAAAAGATGCACCAACGTGACTCACGAGAGTTGACCAATAGAATTTTTTTAAATTGTTCTTTCCGTGGTTGGTTTTATCATTTACCTACCGTTATATATGTTATGCATGTTCATACCTGTGTGAAATAATAAATGACAAATCGATGAAATGAGTTTTATTGATACAGCAATTCGAATTCTTTATTTTCTAAATATTTGTAAATATCAAAAATATCCTGAAAATCGATATTTTATTGAATTAAAAAATGTTTTGAATGTTCTGGTCGGGTTAGCAGCAGGAAGGCCATCTAGGAGTAGAACAACAACCCCACGTCCAAACTATTTCATGTAGATTACTGAGTGGTTCGATTTTCACCACCGGCCAAGTAAGCGCCCTTGTCTAAGATTCGCCTTTGCTCAACTGTCCAGTGCCAAAAAATCGTAATGCCTGGTTGACAGGAGAGGTTTCAAGCATCCTGGGCTTTGCAAGGGAACATTCATTCATTTTGGTTGGTGACGTGGCGTTACCTCTTCATTATTTCCCATATTTATACGAGATGTAGAACGATCATCGATTTCGATGGTTTGATAAGCGTAGACAAACGTGGAAGAATAACAAGGTTTCTTGGCTGGTAGACGGCATCCTTGTGACGTCGCCACTGTTCGCAAAGATTGACAAGGCCGCCTGATTTTTTGTCAGGGTTATCTCCCTTAGCCCCGAGGGCTACATATGATATACGTATACCTTTAGATACCTATTAAGTATCCTGGGTGTATGTTCGCACCCACCCGCCGTAGCGGAAGCCCAGTTATACCGCTGTGCACTCGGACCCTGCTGTTATTAGTCTAGATGCCTAGGGGCACCTAGTCCAGGATGCACCACGTGGAGGACTAACAGTCAAGAATATCACCATCATTGGAAATTGAGACTTTATAAGCATTACTCAAATCCTCAGGATCATTAGCATCCCAAGGGAACAATACAATAGAATACAATCATTTCATTCAACTACAGCAAGCAAGTGAAAGCAGTATGATTCTGATGACGCGGTTTGACGGAATCCGACAAAAGTTTCCAATTTTCAAAACCAAAACTTGTAGTGGAATAACCCTGTTGCGTCATGCTCTTTAGAGTGAAAAGGTTTTGAAATAACATAACTAATACTTTAAATTGCTTTGGTGCGAAACCAATTGGAAAAAACTGACCCTCATAAAAGAAATAAAAGATGAAGATGACTTAAATGGTGACTTTAGTATGGAATGAACTATTGTGGCCGATGCCTGTTCACCAATCCACAAGCGTACATACATATAATAAATGGATACCTTGAAATAACTTTTAGATATTTTAGATCCTTTAGAGTATCGAATGAATATAAATGAGGATTTGACTCCTGATTATACCTTCGAAGATCTGATTCATCTACCTTAACTAGGTGGAAAGAAAACGAACAACGGAGAAGCGTTTATTAGTTGAAACTCACGGTCACATACACAAATTAAAATTGAAACTAGAAGAAGCTTCAAGAAAACACGATACAATAAAACAAAATGTAAAAGAATAATAACAATAGCAATAATAATAATAATAATAATAATAATAATAATAATAATAATAATAATGATAATAATAATAATAATAAAATTAATTGCTATAATAATAAAAATTAGTAAAATTATTTTAACTCCGCCTAGTTTGGATTAGAAATGATTCAATCTAGCCAGTCCCAAGCCTGGATAAAGGAGGAGGGTTTGAGCGCAAGGTTGGCAACCTGGCCTCTGTAAAAATTTATACTGCTGCGGAAACAATAAAAGATGACGCCATTTCGGCAAACAACAACGTATCTGGATGGCAAAGTTACCAGATGACAAGGGTGAGTGAAAGTCGAAAGAAAGCGCAATCTTCGATTTGCAGAATATTTAATGCCAACGAGACTTTGTTATTGTTGTTGTTGTTTTGCTGTAAATGTTGTCTTATTGCCCCATGCTTATTCTTAAAGCAAAAGGGTTTTGTATAATAATATATAATATATAATAAAATTATTTGAATCATTTTCATTTATATTTTTGTCCGCTACAGCCCATTTATTGAGCGTGAGTCCAGAGATAAGCGCTCTGTTATTAATCTAAATGCTTGTGGGCATCTAGTTCAGGATGCATCACGTGGTGCAGGACGATCAGTCAGGAATATCGCTATAACTGGAAATTGAAACTTTGTAAGCAGTTACTTATATTAGCATCCCGTCAATTATGAAATATTGTACAATTGTATATTCAATTGTTATACTTATTTACATGTGTCAATTGTAGGATAAAGATTCAGTTAGACACAGTATTATCTTTGTAAAAATTATTTCGCATTAAAAGAAACCGTTTGCATACTGTGAATAGGCCGAAAAGTTAATTTATACATCGCGTCTGGAAAATACACATAATTAGAAATATGATAAACATGAATGGATACGGTTTTTGAATGTATATTGTATAATTATGGTAAAGAAGAATAAAAGTGATGATTAAGAGCAATTAAACAACAGGTGAGCAATTATTCAATTACACCTAATTAGATTTATGATGAATAATGCTGTTTACAGTCAGAGTCTCTTAGAACCACCCGTTGATCAGTGCCCAAGACTTCGGTTTGAAACCTGTGTGTATGTGTGAAACAACTGCACAACTGTACTTCCGTTTAATTCAAATCAAATAGATTTATTATTAAAGCATACCCATGAATAGTTCGATTGTAGAAAAATTGTCACAAGTAAAATGTACAATTCAGCCTAGAGAGAGAGAGAGAGAGGATCCAAAAGAAGGATTTGCAAAAGGAAGTGCATTAGGCAGTAAAATGTTCAGGCTAAAATTTCTTAATATTCATAGTGCTTAAAACTGGTTTAAACCGAATTGAGAATACAATAACTTTTCAAAAAAGGAGGAGTTGTTGTACAACAAGAAAATCGCACGTAAATCTAAAATTCAACTTTTGCCATGGGAATCATGTTGCTTTCACACTTCTTCTTTGTCGTTGTGACTGTTTCAACTGGGCTGGCTACAGAAGAGTTGTGATTAGCAATGGGCGTAAAATCCAGCATCATCTGGGCACTGCTTTGTTAATTATTGTTTCATCCTAATAATAGACCTTTAAGAACTGAAACTAGGCTAACATTAATTAATTAATGCACTTTACAGCCTGTTAAAAAGATTATATAACTTATTTAAAATGCTGAACATCAATAGTTGGGTTGATTATTAAATAAAAATCAATTTTATTGCCATCTGCACATTAAATAGTAATCTTCATCTTGATTGGCTAAATTATTTTAAAGATGCGTGGGTTGATAAATCCGTTTATTTCTATTGGTTGTTTGTACAAATTGATGTAATTACCCCCAGTTTTGGACATTTTTGTTTATCATGACTTTCCACAAATAGTGACCTTGGCTAATTTCTTTATTATACCAAACACCAGGAAAGTTGAATTACAGGATAGTAATTGGGACTTTTGCATAAATAAATCAATAAAAATTGTGCCCTTAATAACAAGCTGAACTCCAAATGAAGAAGCCATTGTCTGGAGTCTCGCCAGCGGTACTGACTACTGACTCACCGTTTAGCTTCGCTAAAATGTATTGTAATAATGTTCACTTTTTACAGCGATACAGCGAGCGATAATAATAATGATAACAATAATAATCATAATAATAATAATAATAATAATAATAATAATAATAATAATAATAATAGTAGTAGTAGTAGTAGTAGTAACAATAATAGTACTAATATTGATAATAATAATAATAATAGTACTAATAGTAATATTAATAATAGCGATAATAAGAATAGGATTAATAATAATAATTCTAGTAATAACAATAATAATAACAATAATAATGATAATAATAATAATGACAATAATAATAAAGTAATGCTCGCAGTAGTAATATTAATAATAAAATTAATAATTTTGTTTACTCATTCTGTACTCTACTAATTTCATTAACCTTAACTACGAACAAATTTTTAAAATTAAGTATCCAAATTAATTAAAAATGTTGCTAGAATCATCGAAAAAAAGTACAATTTAAATCGTATTATGTTTTTAAAAATTTGCATTTTTGCATAGGTATGCCTTTATTTCAGGTGAACGCATTTTTTGTAAAACTGAAACAGAAAACGATTATTATTCAAAAACAAGTAAGCACAGTTTGCTCAATCTGTGTGCACAAAAAATCGATAAAACGTTGTTTTTTTCTTTCTCTAATTTAAAAAGCGAATTTTTAAACGTGTGTGGATGGGTGTGATTACAACTCATACGAAGTTTAAATATGGCAAATAAATGTACTTTTTCATTTGACATTTTTTTCCAATTGTTGATTCTGCTGCTCAATGGATTTTCAGTCGCTTTCAGTTGCTTAAATGATTGACATTTAGCGAAGCCATCAGCTAAGAGTCTGACGTTACAGCCAGCCCAGAAATAGACTTATTGACTTTTTGCAACTTTAAATGTTTTACAGGAAACATCTTTATTGAACGAGGCAAAATGTGGGCCCGCATTTAGTGTTGGTGGTAGAGAGAGTACCCATGCCCACCCAGGGTATACCTTGCGGTTTCGCTTAAGTTGTTAGGCTTTACTGGAATGGCAATAATAGTAATAATAATAATTATTAATAATAATAATAACAGCAAAAACAATAACAAAGTCCTATAATTTAAAAAAACACATGGGCCCAACAATTTCGTCCTTTTGTTGTTTCTGTAGCAACATCCAGGCTTGGGACTAGTTAGATTGGTTCATATTTGATCTGCTTCGGGCGGAGTTATTTTTATGATCCATTATTATTGCAAAACTCGAGGAGCACCAAGTAACATTAAAAGATTGGATGTTTTAGTTATTTTCACGACTTCCAATGCTTTGTGACGGGAAACGCGCAACTTTCAACAGTGGACATTTTAGCCAATCCGGACGTGGGCCCGCATTTAGTGGGCCGGCGGCAGGATTCGAACCCCAATGGTCCAAATCGAGCGCTGTACCTCCAGACTACGCCGGCTTGCCGCTTTCACTTATTTTGTTGTTTCTTTCATATTAATTCTAAATAAAGTCAGTTCTGAAGTTTTGCTCTGCTTTAAGGCAACGGTACAAGTTACACCTTTATGCGAACACCAACTACTACTGTTTGTTTGACAGAAAATTGTTTAAAAAAAGGTTATATGACATTTAAAATTTAATAATATTGATTTTTCAAAATCTAATAGGATGCCTTAATGGCAAAAAAAGTCTTAATTTATCTACAACCGTGAACTGTATTACATTGAAAAGTGACAGATCAGTTTGAATATAGCACATTATACACACTCGCATATATACAGATACGCAACTTCACTCTTCTAACACAATAAACAATTCTTAAATTACAAACATTTTGGTCGAATACTAGAATCTTTTTAGGGAAAGATTAGAAATGAACCAATCTAACCTGTAACAATTTTAGCAACTTGGCCTCCCAGATGACGGGATAGAGTGAAAACCGAACTAAAGCTAAATGTTTGATTAGACTAAAGAAACTGCTTGGTCAACTTCTACGTTTACTGCTCAAATGGAAAACGTGGCCAACATTCGTTGGGGAGGGGGGAATCTAATTGAAGTGGATCTTTCATGTGGGGGGGGGGATCAAATACACATTTTGGGCAAAATGTTTGAACACGCGGAATTATTTTGTTGTCCCATACGTTCTTTTTAAATGATGGGACTGGGGTGTTATTGTTCGACCTGTTAACTGTTATCCCATGTTGCCTCATGTTTGCTTTTCAAACAAAGTTATCCCAGCATAAAAATTGTTCAATCTGTTGGTATTTATACACTAAAAGTGCCTTTTGTGCGCAGAAGGACACAATTTGTAACTTATTTCATTTTGGTGTTATTTGGACTGTGCTTGTCTGTTCAGTTAGCTTTAATTATTCCATTTTTTGCATATATATATAATACACCACAATTCGATATAATGTGACTAAAGAAACAAATTTATATCTTCTATCATTTTTTTGACGCCATTGTTTTAATATTATTAAGGGGTAAACATAATTCACCTGATTCGTATGAATTATGCGAATTGAATCAATGTTTAAATGCAATTGTTTACACAAAACCATCAATCATAACAATTGAATTACTATCATTCAAAGATAAAAATTGGAATTTCTGCCATAATTATTGATTTATTATAACCCTATTTTTCACTGCTTTTACGACAAATGTATCTTTCAGCAGTGGACATTTTTTTGGGTAAATTCCAACGTGGGCCTGCATTTAGTGCCCACCTAACTACTGCTAAATTACCTCGGCACACAAGGGAGTACCGTAAACTCTCCCCATCGTCAAAAACCCGCCGAACTAAGATGGCGGGCTTCAGTCCGAGGTCAGACCGTTTCGTTTTTACTGTTCGACTTTTTTACTACTTGGAATGTTTTTACGGCAAACACATGTTTCAACGGTGGACATACTTTAGCGAATTCCAACGTGGGCCTGCATTTAGTGGGCAGGTGGTAGGATTCGAACCTATATCCACCAGGTCTATGTCGAGTCCTATACCGCAACCCAATGCCCAACAAATTCTGAGTACAGCAATGACGCATGGGAAAAATGTTGCCCATTTGCTTGAATCTAATTTTATTCATTGAGTTGTATACTGTCGGCTTGTTCGAACCTGTAGATTAAGCATTCAAACAGACACCCAGGATAGTTGAAAGGCATCATAAGGAATTCATTGTTCATATGTAGCCTTTGAGTTAAGGGAGATAACTCTGACAAAGATTCTGGCGGTCTCGTCAATCTTTGCAAACAATGACGCCGTCACCAGGAGATGCCGTTTATTAGCCGAACAATTTTGTTATTCTTCTACGTTTGTTACGCCAACGAAATCGATTGCTTCCTATGCCGTACAAATATAGAAATAAGGAAGAGGTGACGACGTTACCAACCCCAATGAATGAACAAGTATTTCATTCTGCAATTACAATTCCCAGTGTTGGAATAAGAACAAACTCATTATTAATATTAATAATAATAATAACAATAATAATAATATTAATAATATTGATAATTTATTACGCCTATAATTTTAATATTGATAACAATCTGATAAAATAGTGTATAACATTTATTGTTGAAAAAGACAAAAATAAACGAAAAAACAGCAAAATTATACAATAATAGTAATAGTAATAATAATAATAATAGTAATAATAATAATAATAATAATAGTAATAATAAAAAGCGTAAATAAACCAAAAACATTAAAAAAAGGCGTGTTGTATATATTACATTTATATATATAGGCTAATAACAATTATTCATATAGATAATTATCGTACGCGTAAATATGTCACATGATTCAAGACATACACAGACACACACACACACTGTGACCTTGCAAAAGCAAAGCACAAAATAATAATCTAAAGAGCATTGAAAACTAATAAATAAATAAATGAATAAATAAATACGTAGTAGCAGTAGTATTACTAGTAGTATTGTACAACGCAACATTATTAATAATTTTCCCGAGGCACTTTTGAGGGATCGCAAATAGAGTTGGGAAAAAAAGCGCGCAAAAAAACCACAAACCAAATATCTAAAAACGAAGCCATCAAACAAGAAAAAATATTGATTGATATTTCATGCACTGATATTGTATATATATATAGAGACGTCGAAATGACCGTCGCGAGTTACGCAACCATTGTCGGCGATGCAGCTGGATATCCCATTGGGGTTGACGGAGACAGAGAATTCGTGTTGATTCGAGACATGGAGGACCGCAAGTTGGTCGTCGTTCTGGTTCGATTGCGCAACACTTGCAGCATAATCAACTTGCGGTGACCGCTGCGTTCGCCCAAGGCCACGAGGGCGCGTTTGTCGTTGCTGATCTTCACCTGAAGAATCTCGATATTCGACGTAAACCAGCACATCTGGTTGCCGTCACGCATTCGCCAGACCCGAATCGATCCGTCCCAGCTGCCCGTGACGACGACTTCGGAGTCGGCCGAGATGGCGACGCTTAGAATCTGAAATTGATGAAATCGATTTTTTAAGTTCAAGGTCGAATTGTTAAAGAAAGATGATTGGTCAACCGGGAGCACTTTACCTGCGGAAGCATCATTACACCCCTTGGGATGCTAATGATCCTGAGGATTTGAGTAATGCTTATAAAGTCTTAATTTCCAATGATGGTGATATCCCTGACTGTTCGTCGTCCACGTGGTGCATCCTGGACTAGGTGCCCCTAGCCATCTAGACTAATAACAGCAGGGTCCGAGTGCACAGCGGTATAACTGGGCTTCCGCTACGGCGGGTGGGTGCGAACATACACCCAGGATACTTAAAAGGTATCTAAATCTATACGTATATTATATGTAGCCCTTGAGCTAAGGGAGATAACCCTGACAAAAAATCAGGCGGCCTCGTCAATCTTTGCGAACAGTGGCGACGTCACAAGGATGCCGTCTACCAGCCAAGAAACTTTGCTGTTCTTCCACGTTTGTCTACGCTTGTCAAGCCATCGAAATCGATCGTTCTACATCTCGTATAATATGGGAAATAATGAAGAGGTGACCACGTCACCAACCAAAATGAATGAATGAATGAATTACAGTTGTTTCACAGACCTGTTTACGATCATTAGCAGTGTATACCTTTCACGTTTCACACAAACTAAAACTTCTCCTTTGTCTGGTGTCAAGCCAAAGCTTTAAACACTGAACTGAGAGTAATTGAAACCGATCTTGTAAATGTTATCAATACATCCTCAAATGCTGTACGTTAGTACCGTCAACAAGCAAGTGAATAATTCTTTCCACTAGGACTATTATCATGTAGGCTCTGGCATACTGCACAGGTTAAACAGCCTATGCGGTACGGTTCGGTCATGTTTATTAATGGGTTTTCAAAAGTAAACTATTATTGTGTTTAAATTACTCAATAGATACTCAATAAACAAGTAATATGCATGTTTTAATTTACGTGAAGACATATTTAAAAATAAAAAATAAAATTTTGTTTTTTAATTTATAGTTAAACAATTAGTTTTCTAAAATTTATTTTGTATTTATAAATTACAAATTCAAATAATAACAATTTTTAAATTATATTTATTATAGGTTTGGGCTTCGTAGAAAAAATTAATATAAATAAATGATGTATAAAAATAATGACTTGTATCACAAATACAAAATAAAATTTGTTTTCAATTGTGTTACATGCAGTACAAAACCAACATACTTTGGAATGTACTGACTCGATTAAACAACTCTAACAGGAAGTTAAGTAATAAATGAATCATTAATTTTCGTTGGTTTTTATTTCAATCACACGTGTCGAGAACTTAACAAGATAATAGATAATCTAACATACTTCACGTTGGATTGCAAACATGCTAAAGCTAATCGAAACTAGAGAAGCCGCATTTAATATCGGCGCTCAGGTCACCGCTGCAACCCCACTACATAATAGCTATAATAATAATAATAGTAATAATAATAATAATAACAATAATAACTATAATAATAATAATAATAATAATAATAATAATAATAATAATAATAATAATAATAATAATAATAATAATAACAAGGGTAATGCTAATAATAGTAATAATAATAACAATAACAATCGTATTAGTAATAATAATAACAGTAATAATAATAATAATAATAATAATAATGATAATAGTAATAATAAAGTAATAATAATAATAGTAATAACAATAATGTTAATAATAATAGCAATAATAAAAATAATGATAATACTAATAGCAGTAGCAACAATAATAACAATAATAATAATAATAATAATAATGATAATAGTAATAATAATAACAGTAATAATAATAATAATAATAATAATAATAATAATGATAATAGTAATAATAAAAGTAATAATAATAATAGTATTAACAATAATGTTAATAATAATAGCAATGATAAAAATAATGATAATACTAATAACAGTAGCAACAATAATAACAGTAATAATAATAACAGTACTAATCGTAATCGTAATAATAATAATAATAATAATAATAATGATAATAATAATAATTGTAATTGTAATTGTTATAATAATAATAATAATAATAATAATAATAATAATAATAGTAACAATAATAAGAAAAATAATTAATAACAATATTAGCAATAATAACAATAGTAATAATAATAGTAATACTAATAATAGTAATTGTAATTGTTTTAATAATAATAATAATAATAATAATAATGGTAATAATGGCATTCAAATATAATCACTAATATTATCAGCAACCACTACAACTGCAACTCACATCGTCGGCGTGTCCTTCGAGCGTGTGTAGCAGACGTTCGTCGGGCATTGTCCACACTCTAGCCAATTGATCTTGCGATCCCGTAACCAAATACTGGCCATCTGCAGATAGTCGGACGCAGTGGATTGTTCCTGTATGGGGCGACAGCATTGTGGGACTCGATCCTTCGAGTTTGGCAAAAATTTGAATTTGACGAACTACCCGACCCATCAGCAAATTCCACACAATCAGTTCGCCTTTGTAAGTGCCTGATGCAAACAATTACGCCAAGTGGATAACAACTTGTATAATGCAATCGATTTATTTAGCGACTATTGAGGGTTTTACATACAATAACATGACCAGTGTGAATGATAATAACCTGGAGCATGTCAGTAATGTTGCCCTAAAACTGAATTTTTGCTTCGACAGATACTCAGAGTACTTAAAAGGTATGCCATTGAGTTAGGAGGAGCAACCCTAACTTTGTCAATTTTTAAAAATAGTGGCGCCGTCACAAGAATGTCGTTTAGAAGGAGCATGAAAGGAAATAACTCCGCCAGTTTGGATTAGAAATGATTCAATCTAGCCAGTCCCAAACCTGGATAAAGAAGGAGGGTTTGAGCGCGCAAGGTTAGCAACCTGGCCTCTGTAAAGAATTTATACTGCTACAGAAACAATCAAAAGGACGCCATTACGACAGCCAACGGCAAAGAAGTGATCGCACGTATCTGGATGACAGAGTTATACAGATGATAGGGTTAAGTGAAAGCTGAAAGGAAGCTCAATCTTCGATTGTGCAGAATCTTCAATGCCAACGAGACTTTGTTGTTGTTGTTTTGCTGTAATTGTTGTCTTATTGCCCCATGTTTATTTTTAAAACAAAAGGGTTTTGTATATGGTATGAAGGAAAATAAATTAATTCCGTCTGTTTGAACACTTCATAAGGAATTCATTTTAATTAGATCTTCCCGAATAGTTTTTAGCCAAGTGTTCTGTAATCCAGTCCAAACTTTCTTTGACCATTTTCAATCGTCCATTCCAAAACCGTTCTTGCTGGTCTGTCGGACGCTAAATATCGACGTTGATCAAGGAATTTTCTTCATCCAATTGCTGTGATGTCGTGTGATAGACAAAAATCGGCTTTACTCGTAAAATCTAATTTTACACCGTTGTTTCAAATTTAAAATTGGCCTGTTCTCGATTTCTTAATAACAGTAACTATGTGCATTGCATTCAACTACCTTCGTGTAAATTCATCCAACAGTTGTTGCCAAAATACAAATTAAAAAAAATCAATATCAGTAGGTTTACGACTACTGAAATAAGTCCAACGTTGCCTCCCAATTGAAGTCTCACCTGTAATGGCCTCTTCGTTGCCAATAATTTCCGTTGCTTCGGCTTTGGCGTGGAAAGTGACGAATTTGGGTTTGTGAATTCCCTGAATTACAATGGAACAAAATGAAATATCAATACTGAGTGTCACGACAAAGCAAACGATGCACGAGTCAACAATTTGCAAAAGCTTATAATAATAATAATAATAATAATAATAATAATAATAATAATAGCAATAATAATAGTAATAATAATAGTAATAATAATAATCATAATCATAATAATAGCAATAATAATAGTAATAATAATAGTAACAATAATAATAGTAATAATAACAATAATAATAATAATAATAATAATAATAATAATAGTAATAATAACAATAATAATAATATTAATATGAATAATAATAATAATAATAATAATAACAATAATAATAATATAAATAATAATAGTAATATTTCTATTATTATTAACATTATTAATACTATCGTTATCAATATAATAACTATTAATGCTATTATTGTTGCTTACTTTATCATTATCAATAATAATGTGCCTCGGTGGTCTAGGGGTGCAGCGCTAGAATCGAATCTGGGAGGATATAAGTTCTATCCCCACCACCGGCACCAAATGTGGGTCCGCATTCGGCTTCGCTAAAATATCCACTGCTGAAAGGCATCTTTCCCATACAACATTTAAAGTAGTAGTAATAATAATAATAAGATTTGCTATTATTATAATCATAAGTAATTATTTCTATTATTCGCAGTAGAAAGTATTAAAATAATAATAGCCATTATTATTAGCAAAGACAATCGACTATTGCGGTAAATGCCCAAACCGCTGTCACGATAACAATCGTAACTTTGCCCATTATATTTTGATGTTTGATTATTAATTAATTTTTTTTTAAACCAAAAAAGTAAATATTTCACATTCGAAGCGCAATACATTCATTTATAAATAAAATGTTTACATTTTGATTGAAGCGCATCCGATGAACAATTCATATAAAAAAAAGTGAAATAAAACAAAGGCTACTGTAATTTTAAAACAAAATTAGCATTTTAACGGTGAATGTGAATGTTTACACAGCCAAATCCACACACATATATACATATATATATATATATATATATATATATATATATATATATATATATATATAACTGGTACATCACTGCTAAACAGCAAAGTAATTTTTATATACATACAATTTGTTCTTTTCTTTTCCTTTGGCATAACAAAGCATTCACATCCACCCTTACAATTATTATGCACCCATTACACTTGGTATCTATCTAATCTTCAGTTTGAGGTAATTAATAAATGTGTATCAACACACACTCACATGCATTCCACTTCACCTGTTTCCCGTTCCAAACAAACATTATTGTAAAAATTAATTGCAGATTCAACTTAAAGTCGACCTGTCCAATGGATTCAAGTGTAATTTGGCAGATCCGTTCATTATTTTGCCATTTAAGGTCAGGATATTTTTATTTTCTATTACATTTGTACTATTTTAAATGTTTTGCCTAGAAACATTTTCCATCTGTCGATATTTGACCGAAGCCAAAGGCTGGAACACATGGGAATGGAGCCCACCAAACGACTATGTCACAACAACTTGGAATCAATGAAAAGGCGATTTCGTGTTGTTTGCTTTCATCGATGTGTCTATGTGCCGGAGTGGTCTAGCGGTACAGCGCTCGAATTCGGACCTTGGTGGGCATGGGGAGTTCGAATCGCACCACCGGCCCACTAAAATGCGGACCCACACGTTCGGTTTCGCTAAACAATGTCCACTACTAAAAGGCATGCGTTTCTCGTAAAACAATCAAAATAGCAAACGCAAAATAATAAAAAGTAGGAATTTAAGGCTAAGCCTATTTTTCATTAAATTATTATTCCGAATAAAAATAATATAAGGCGTAAACTGTGAGATGAATTCATTCCTTACATTCTCTTCAGTGACAAACACAAAGAATCAGTATATATATATATATATATATATATATATATATATATATATATATATATATATATATAACTCCGCCTAGTTTGGATCAGAAATGATTCAATCTAGCCAGTCCCAAGCCTGGATAAAGGAGGAGGGTTTGAGCGCGTAAGGTTAGCAACCTGGCCTCTAAAAAATCTATTCTGCCACGGAAACAATCAAAAGGACGCCATTACGACAGCCAACGGCAAAGAAGTGATCGCACGTATCTGGATGACAGAGTTATACAGATGATAGGGTTGAGTGAAAGCCGAAAGGAAGCTCAATCTTCGATTGTGCAGAATCCTCAATGCCAACGAGACTTTGTTGTTGTTTTACTGTAATTATTGTCTTATCGCCCCATGCTTATTTTTAAAGTAAAAGGGTTTTGTATGATATAATGTAATATAATATTTATATATTTATATATATAGAAAAAATAATGTAATTAATTGCATTATATATATATATACTGATATGTTTGTGATTGAGGAGAATATATGAACTGCATTCATCTCACCGTTTACGTCTTTTATTATTCTTATTTGGAATTATAGAGGGAACCCAATGCTATAAATCATTATTATTATTATTATTATTATTATTATTATTATTATTATTATTATCCGTAGGAGTAACTTTTAACACACAAAATACTAACAATAATGAGTCGAGTGTAGTGCACAGGGTAACATGATTATTCTATATCTACTTCTTTGAATGTTTTGACAGGAATCGCATGCCTTTCGGCAGTGGACATTTTGACGAAACCACCAAACGTGGGCCCGCACTTAGTGGGTCTCAGTAATGGTGAGAGTCAAACCCCGATGTCCACCGGGTTCAAGTCGAGCACTGTACCGCTAGGTACAATAAGTTTCGTCAAACCCCGCTATCAGAATCATGCTGCCTTTAATCGAACTAGTGTCTGTCCTCTTATGTTGTTTCTTTGCCAATATTATTTTTTACAAAAATCAGGTTGCTAACCTTGGAGATCAAAGCCTCTTCCTTTCTCAACCAAATTTGGGAATGACTACAGGGGGAATTATGAAAAAGTTTTGTAGAGCAGCCTTCAATATGTTTTCTGTCAAACACAATCGATAAAAATGATTTATTGCATCAATTCGTGTCAATGACTTACGACATAAGTTGCTGTGAGGTCGAATACCATAAAGTAAGCCATTTCGTCGGCGGGATTGTTAAATCCAGCAACAACCAAACGATCATCCATCGATGTGTTGAGATACGTCACAGCGTCCGCCATGGCTGGGTTTAGCGGCTGATAATGAATGACGTGATCAGATTCGTTGCCAGTCAGATTCCATACCAGTATAGCCGGATGCTCGGCAGTTACTTGAGACACGATGACGTATTGGCTTGTACGAGTAATGCACGAGGCCGTACACATAATTTCCATCGGCATCTCGAGTTGGCGACCTGACGCGAAGTCCCAGAGCTATACAACACGACAAATGGAACAAGTAATTTATTGATTTTTCTATTTTTTTAAATCGACCAATCAGATTGCAATGTCAGCCATGTTTGCTTTTTTACAAATATGGCGTGCCATTTTAGATTTTGGATGCTGCATTCATTAAACAAACAGCTGATAAAAAATTAACAATATCTTTTAAAAGGATCAACTGTTTAAAAAATTATTTGATTTTGGTAATATTTATTTTAAATTTGTATTTTTTTGTTTTTCAAAATAGTTTATTAATTTTTGTTGTAAAATTTATTCATTCACTGTTCTAACCAACTATTTTTAGCCATCTGGAATTACGTAGGCTGTCCACATTATGTAATAGGTGGCTTGTAATTACAATAAGGCAGCATTATTGTGAACCGATTGAATTAATTTTAGAACAAAATGACGTAAGTTGTGGAATTAATTCACTTGCTATATTTTCTTCAACTACAGGCATGCCATGTCCAGGAACTTACAACACAGCCATTCGAGGATCCGCATATATATATATATACAACTACTAAGAATGTAGAAACATCCATGCTGTTATTATTATCATTATTATTATTCCACCAAGTCCAGTTGAAATAGGAGGAGATTTTGAGAGCGAACTTAGCAACCTGGTCTCTGTAAAACACGGTTGCTAGAGAAACAACAAAATGTACTATTCCATCAATCTACGACAAACATGTGAAAACAGCACGATTCCGATGTCAGAATTCGGCTAAATCAAAATCAAAGTTTAAGCTTCAATAGACACCATTTTGACCGCCAAAAATGTAACATGGAACAATCTTGTATTATCCCATGCTGGTTAAAATAAAGTTATATTTTCATTTTTTTTTTCCTATTTTCAATATTTTGACGGAAAATGCGCATTTTTTAGCAGGGGACCTTTTAGTAAAGCTCGCATTTGGTAATGCATAAATGGTAATAGAAAGGCACAGTATTTAAGTTCACTGGAAATAGTTTGTATTTGTTAGTTTTGTACATTTTATTTTATTTTATGTTTACTACTTTGAATGTTTTACGAGAAACCTCTTTCAGCAGTGGACATTTTGCCGAAGCCGAACGTGGGCCCGCATTTTAGTGCCGGCGATGGGGTTCGAACCCATGTCCACCGAGGTCCAAATTCGAGCGCTGTACCGCTAGACCACCCCGGCAGATACTAGATTTACGTCTTGTAATGTACTAGAATAATAGGGGTGCCCATAACTGTGAGAATGTTGGGTAAAGTCTTAGAAAGTTTTCATTTCCTTCACGTGTTACATCCTGGACCGGGTGTCAACAGACATTTAGACTAATAACAGCAGGGACCGAGTGTACAACGGTATAACTGGGCGTTTACTGCAATCCTGCTCAGTGACTGAGTGCTCAAATGCTTAAAAGATGTCTCGAAGTAACTATTTACCATTTTTTGGGCTCACTGTTTCAAGCATGCATAGTGTCCAAACATTTGATCTTAAACCTGAAAAGGAATGTGACTTTTGTTAACACAGCTAATGTGTTTTTTGACAGCAAAATACATCCAATTGTCATAAAGCAAGTACGTTTGATATACAAACAATAGGATCAATACCAAACATAACACATTTTATTGTGAGGTCATAGTTCGAAAACAGCATATCTCTAAACAAAATGGTAAATACAAATGAACTATTATCTACGAATGTGTTGTCAAAGCTGAAATATTACAATTGTCAGATTCACTTTGGTTTCAGTCACTGTACAGTCATTAGCAATGCTCAAACTGGTATCAAGCCAATGCCTTAACCACTCAGCTACTGGTGGTTGTGGTACATTACTGACGCTTGCAAGCAAATGAATGATTCCTTCCCGTAGGGCACAAGCATACACCTTCAAACTAATCTAGTGTCAATATGAAACACACATGCAATTTTATAATAACCCGTCAATCACATATTTATATTGTCGAAAGTGTGTGCACACAATACGATTTAGAAATGTTTATCCTCCAATATCAATCGATAATCAACCCAGTTGTTGTGCCCCAATTTCTAGATGCAAATAATACATATTTTTATTATTATTATTATTATTATGGATTCGTTTTGTTTGTGGGAGGGGGTGGGAAATGATGAAATTTAGGAAAATCAACTTGCAAATTTGACTTATTTCCTCGTCCAATCGTTTACTATATTCTGTCGGTGTTGGTAAACTAACTGCATATTTATATTTCTGTGGAGGCCGAGTATCCATCTATTTCGTCTACGAAGACAAAATATACCATCTTGTCAATTTTTGTAACAATTGGCGTCACGTTTTCAAACCAGAAACAAAGAAGTGACAAGAGCAACCGTTGGCAGAATGTGGCAGATTTTAATTTGGAAAATGGTATTGGTCTGATTAGTCAGACACCAGAAATGGTGCAAAATATGACACCACGCCTCGGAGACATCAATTATCGAATCAACTGTACAAAGACGAAAGTGTTGTAGACACAATCAAATGATTATTTGCCCATCAGTGAGACACTAGACGTAATACAAGATGTAATATTTGTAAAAAAAGCGATGTTGCTACGGAAACAATAAGATGACGCCATATTGGCAAATAACGGTAAAAAAGTGATTACACGATTCGTGTAAATGCCGAAAGTAAGTCGAATCTTCGATTTGCAGAATCCTCAATGCCGAAAACTTAACCAATTGTGGAAACATGGAATGTGCGCTCACTTTTTCGTAGCAGACAGTTAGAACACGCCTCGGAGGCATTAGTTATCGTGTTGGCTTACAAAGACGTAAGTGTTGTCGATGGGTGTAAAGGAAATCGATGTTGCTACGGCAACAATAAAATGACGCCATACCGGTAAACAACGGACAAAGGAATGATGACACGACTTAGACGAACTGTTTTTGCTGTTAATTAGTCATACGGAAACCGGTGCATCTAGTCTCATTATTGAAAAGGCCAATCACTTCTCCGGTTGACGAAGGAGGAAGTTTAAACTGCAGGGATCTGACAGGAATCAACAAGTCAAATCTTCAATGCCGAAAAGTCAAATTGGAGTCTTCTTGCTGTTCCACGCTCTTGACAGCAAACGCGTTTTGAAATAGAAGAAATGCTTCGTGGCGAGGGCGATGCCACTATTTGATATGTCAAAATATATAGGCTGAGGATTGCCTTTTTTATATTGGGGAGAACAAGATCATTTAATACAATCCTTGCATCAGGAGCTTGGGACGACATGATGACTGATTTTTTTGGGTTGATCTTTAAACCATATTCACCGGAAACAGTCACGAGGAAATCTAATGCATGCTGCAACTGAGTTTCGTTCTCAGCTAGAAGTACAGCATCCAACAAACACACCTTCCATTTGTACAGAGATCTTGGCAAATATAGCATCAATTGCATAGTTGAACGAAAGTGGAGCAGCGGTACAGTGCTCGATTTGGACATGAGTGGCCATTCGGGGGTTCGAATCCCGCCACCGGCCCACTAAATGTGGGCCCACGTTTGGCTTGGCTAAAATGTCGTCACTGCTGAAAAATGCGCTTTTGCTGTTTCCAAACAGTCAAAGTTGCAAAAAATAAATAAATATGATTGTGAATGGAGTGCCAATTTTAATCTGCTTTTGTTGTTTTGTGTAAATAAAACGTTAAGTCGCCACTAATCTTTTCGCCAAACACACGTTTTTCTAATTTTGCAAATGTTCCATTTGAAACAGTCGAAAAAAGCTTATTGAAATGGTTTGTAGTTGTTAGTTTTGCATTTTGTAATGTACTAGAATAACAGGAGTGTCCACAACTGTGAGGATACCCGGTAAAGTTGTCTTCATTTCCTTCACATGTTACATCTTGGACTGGGTGTCAACAGACATCTAGACTAATTACACCAGGGACCGAGTGGATTCCTGTTCAGTGATTGAGTGCTCGAATTTACCTGAGATGCTTAAAAGATAGTTCGAAGTAATTATTTATCCGGTTAGACTTATAGATCCACCAACCTCCCATTACTCCCCCCCGGCAATAATCGCCTCGTCAATTCTTATAAAAACTAGTGTCGCTGCAAGGAAGCGGTCTTCTAGCCAAGAAATGTTATTTATTCACCTTCCAACATCCTGTTTGTATAGAAATTCCAAATGGCTCTGCTACCAACATTTGTTCCTGTTGATGATGAGCGGTAGAGCGCTCGAATTCGGACCTCGGTGGGCATGGGGGTTCGAATCGCACCACCGGTCCACTAAAATGAGGGCCCACGTTGGGCTTCGCTAAACAATGTCCACCGCTGAAAGATGTTTATTGTAAAACATTCAAAGTAATACACAATAAAAAAAATTATTTTATTATTTGTGTAGAGTGTGGCATGTGACATATAATGTGTCATCAATTCTTTTCGAAAACCACCAAAACGACAACTCACCTGGAGCCGTTTAACGCGTATTTTGCTCGAATCGTTGAAGGTGTCCAACGTACTGATGTCGTCAACCACTTGCGACACTAGAACGGTATCCTCGCAGGCCAAATGAAGATCTGTACAGCCAAATTCCTGACCGTCCATAATTTTGCACAAATCGCCCGACTGAAAGGAAAACGTGAACCGAAATCAGCAACATCGAAACATCAAACGCCATCAAGAGAAAGAAAGAGGATTGGAAACATGAACCAGTGCTAAGCCTGGCAATTAGTATCGATCAAATTTATTACTAAATAAATTATCTAACTTCAACATGATTGTAGAAACAAAAAATTGCATAAAAATGAATTGGCCATGTTTTACGTAGATCGCCCACTCATTCAGCCAGAATAGCTATGGAAGCCCACCCATTACCCGGATAGAAAAAAAGGTCAGGCGGCCAACGGAAAATTTGGACGGATATTGTAGCACGATAACCCAGTCCTTTTATTTGTGCTAAGCCCTCTCATCCAAATAAATTACATTAAGTGGGCGTCCGTTTGCTTACTGTTTGCAGCTAATAGAGATTACTGGAGGGGTTTAACTCGGGATGTACTTAATATTTAAAGTCAGCACACTTCAACTGTCGTTCATTAAATGCGCGTTATAAAAACTTGGTATTTTTGCAGACGTTTTTGGAATTTCGACTATCCTGGGCGATAGTAACCGGTGGGGAACGATGATGATAAAAATGCGTCCTTCGTTTTATTCTATTCGGCAATGGTAAGAGAAGTAGCTTACACAAATGCAGTTATACAATTATTATTACTATTGCCTAGTTTGGATTAGAAATGATTCAATAAGAGTAGGCGATAATGTGGCCAATTAACTAAAACTTTTATCACATGTCAAATGACGAGATCATGAGAAGAACTGACTCTCGTTCACTACATGACATGATTACAATTAGACGAAGAAAATTACTTGGTCAAATTCTACGTTTACTGCACGAAAGACCAGCAAAAACGGTTTTGGAATAGACAATTGTAAATGGTAAAAGAAAGGTTGGCAGACCAAAGAAAACTTGGCTAAGAACTATTCGGGAAGATCTAATTGAAATGAATGTTTCATGGGGGATCAAGCAAAACGTTTGGCAAAATGTTCAAATACATGGAAACATTTTGTTGTCTCATGTTCTCTTTGAATTACGAGACTTTGTTGTTGTTGTTGGTTTTGCTGTAATTGTTGTTTTATTGCCCTATGCTCATTTTTTTAAAGCAAAAGGGTTTTGTAATGTAATGTAATAATTGCTTTTACTAACTCCGCCTAGAGAAGATCAGAAATGAAACAGCCGAGTCAATTCCGAGCTTGGATAAAAGGAGGCGTTTGGGTGCAAGTTCGGTCGCCTGGTCTCTGTAAAACAATCTAAATTTGTACCAAAAAAACAACAATAAAAAGAAGCTATTTCGACAAACAATGGCAAGAAATTATAGCACAACTCAGATGACAGGGTTGAGTGAAAGCCGAAAGAAAGCTCAATCTTTGATCAAACAAATTCAGTTACTTGGCCCGAAAGACCAGTCAGAACGATTTTGGAATGGACCGTTAATGATGGAAAATAAAGGTTAGCGTAGACCACAGAAAACTTGGCTAAAAACAATTCGGAAAGATCACATGGAAATGAATGTGTCATGGGGGATCAAACAAGCATTAATGGCAAAATGTATGAACACATGGAATCATTTTGTTGCCCCATACGTTCTTTTTAAATTATGAGACTTTGTTGTTTTGACTCTTACTGTTATCTTATTATAATGGTAATAATAATAATAATAATAATAACAATAATAATAATAATATTAATAATAAATATAAACATTCATAAATTTAAACTTATACCCATCTTTGTAAAGCGCTGTAAGAAAACTGCTTACTAGTTCATAAACTCAATACATAGAACTTACAATTGTCAAAACAGACATGTATAAAATCATTGGAAATAAATACTTTCCTAAGTTAAGAGAAGCAAACCATAAAATGAATTTATTTTGTATATTCTCTTCAATTATAAACATACAATATTAGTATACATTTATACACAGAAAGCATTATAATAAAGGCTCTAATCTTAACATTGTTCAAGCTAAGTTTGATGAAGTTACAAATTACAAGTTACGGTCAATAGATAATCTTGTTATCAACTTAGCTACTATAATTTAAAGCTAGTAAATACCAATGTCAAATTGATCGCACAAATGATGCAGCTTCCAACATCTATGTGTGTGGGTGGATGTTGTTGACACCATCAAAAAAGAGAACCATCTATACCAAATAATGTTGCTTATCGTTTCAATTCATTCTATTGTTACAAAAATTGCTAACAATAGCGTCAATCACTGCTGACAACGTGTCATACTGCTGATAATGTAGAAATGGTTGCATTGCTCAATCAACACGCATTGACATATGAATAATATGAATTTGAGTTGAAAAAGATTCTTTTTGTGAAAAAAAAGTGAAGAGCAGGTACACATAGTTGTATTTGAAAAAAATGCAGCGAGATTTTGAATACGTTTTTTTAAAAAAAAATCTTGGAATGCAATGAAATTGTAAGAAAAATGCAGTTATACAATTATTATTACTACTGCTATTATCAACTCTGCCGGTTCCCCGCCTGGGTAATGGAGACGGGCTTGAGCGCAAGGTTGGCAATCTGGCTTCTGTAAAAATCTCCTATTGCCAGAGAACCAATAAGAAGACGCCATTTGGGCAAACAGCGACCAAGAAGTGACCCAGACGACAGGGTTGAGTCAAAGCCGAAATGGAAAATCAGACATATGAACCGATCTAGCCAGTCCCAAGCCTTGATTAATGAGGAGGGTTTGCTGCAGTAAAAACCCACGCCAAAACTATTGAATAGTCGTAATTCTTTATATTGTTTCAATGCAGAACCGAAGGAGAAAACAGATCAGTAGACGTCTTACTTGACTTTTTTTGGGCTCCACATTTGTGCAGCATAAAACAAAACAGACATGACTAGTGATCAATTTTGGAAGCATGGATAATAATCAATAGGAAGCTCACAAAATTCTAACAAAAAGAATTAGTGATTTTAACAAAATTTTAATAATAATAATAATAATAATAATAATAATAATAATAATAATAATAATAATAATAATAATAATAATAATAGTAATAATAATAATAATAGCAATAATAAATGATAATAATAGCAATAATAAATGATAATAATATTTATGATAAACGAAATTTGGAGGCACAATACACACCCACACGTGCTTACTTGCGTATCCCAAACTTGCGGTGGTCCCATTCCCGATCCAGTGACGACATACTTGGAATTTTTGCTAATCACGACACAATCGACCTTCATGCCTTCTAAATTGTAGACGTTTTGCTTGGTACTCATATCCTCCATCATGTGTGACATGTCAGTTCTTCGAGAAAAAAAAGAATTTATCACAACGATTTATGAAAAAAAAATTAAACTATCCACTTGTTAACATTTTCCAATCATGGCCATTTATTGATTTTTCCTTTAAATAAACAACATTTTAGTCATTCGTGAGTTGTATTCATTTGATCGTTCAAATACTCTAATTGGTTCGGTTTACGCATTTTCCAGTCATGATCATTTAATTAAGCACTATTGATCATTATAATTATTGATTTTTCCTTTAAATAATAATTCGTGAGTTGTATTCATTCGTTCTTTTAAATACTGCAGTTTGATGTTTTCACGTGACTAAATAAACGAAATTGGTCTTAATTTGTTTGCTTTCAGTTATTGCAATCTATATGGGCAAATAACTAAAGACGAAGTGCCCCCTAATCAACGAGTATTGGATTCGATTATCACACAACATCGACGTGAAATAAACTCCTAGTGATGATAATATTTCACGTTTTTTTCCAACTGGAATAATATAAAATGGGTAAATTTTGTTTTTATTTATTCGTGCTACTCTAAACGTTTTACGAAAGGCATTTTTTAGCAGTGAACATCTTAGCAAAGTCAAATGTGGGCCCGCATTTAGTGCCGGTAGTCGAGTGCTGTACCGCTGTACACCATTAAACTGATGACGTTTTAATGTGAATGAATAAACGACCCTGGTCTTAGTGGCCACATATTATGCAATCAACAACCGTGTATTTTAATTGATTATCGTTCAATATGAAAACATTTATAAAGTATTGTTAATTGTGGCTTTAGCAACAACAACAAGAGAGTTTTGCTGTGAAAAACTTAACCAACTGCTTTTCAACATTTTCCAGTCATGACTACTCCATAATCATCATAATTATTGATTTTTCTTCTAAATGAACAAACATGACATGTTTGTAATGTGTGAATTGTATTCACTTGTCGGTTTAAACAAGTTAGATTGGATTGACGATGTTTTCACGTGATTTGTCTCTTAGTTGGATTGCTTTCTGCTATTACAATGTACATGTGTGCAAGTAACTAAAGACTAAGTGTCCCCTAATGAACAAGAGTCGATTATCATATAACGTCCGCGTACTCGTTGAATATTTCTCGGCTGGTAGACGGCAGCCATTCACAGTAGACGTGACTACAATCCTACAGTCGCAACTAAGCGGGCACAATTTGAAATCCGTCTACTAAATGCGGCATTCCGTCATTGTTCTTCTTTGTAAAATGTTAGATTCAAAATTAGCCTTTCACTGCCTGTTTGGCATCTATCATCTACCTGCAAACAAACGTGTCTTTAATCTGTAATTAATGACCACACACACACACACACTTACCTCTGTCCAATTTGTAAGTTTTCTGACGGATACAACACCATCGGAGCTTTGGCCAAGTCGCCATCGACTCCCAACTGTAAAATATGACACATTTTCAATATGATTACACTAATCGGATAAGATTAAAATTTATCTCTTTTTAAGTACCCTCATCCTTTTCCAAAATTGTTAAAATATTGTCGTAAAAACAAAACAAAGCATTTGTGAGCTTGAGTAATGCTTATAGAGTTTCCATTTCCAATAATGGTAATTATTCCTGACTGTTCCTCATCCACGTGATACACCTAAGTACCTAAATTGACATAGCAAGAACCGAGTGTACAAATGTATAACTGGAATTCTATTTTGGCTGGTAGCTGAAAGTATACACCCAGAGTACTTAAAAGTCATCTTGAGGTATACGTACACTATGTGTAGCCTTTGGACTAAAAGAGATTTCTTTGACAAACAAAAGGCGGCCTCGTTAACCTTTGTGAGCAGTGACGCTGTCATAAGAGGATGCCGTCTAAACAGCCAAAAGCCTTTTCTGCTTTTCTACGTTTCGATGTGCTCAACAAATCAATTGTTTTCAGACAATTTAGGTTTTGGTGTAACACAACCGCCAACTGTTTATTGTTCATTAAATAATTTACTTCATCGTAATACAATAGGCAAACTCACCGTTCCGTTGCCGTTGCTCTGTAGGTGAACAAACAATAACAAAAGTAACAATTATTTTCTTGTAATAAAACAACTTGAAAAATTTGTTTAAATTCAGTTTTACACGTTTCAGAATAACGCAATTCTCTATTATTATTATTATTATTATTATTATTATTATTATTATTATTATTGTTATTATTATTATTGTTATTATTTTTATTATTATTATTATTATTATTATTATTATTATTATTATTTTATTATTGTTTTTGTTGCTTTCACAGAGTTGGATTTTCATTTAGGTATACGAACCGAAAAATGTTCATTATTGAAACTTAATTATAATAAAAAACAGTAGATATTGTCTGCATCTACTGTCATTCATACTGAACTCTTCAACGGTTTGCAATAGTACAGCCTAGCCCTACCTACACTTAATCGTGTGTCAAACCCCAATAGTAATAAGAACAGTCAGACAAAAGACCATAGGATTGTCAACCATGGGTGTTGTTGATTGGCCAAACGATAATCATGAGAAACAGCTCTGATTGGTTGGAAAACTAAGATCAGTCCTACAGTCAAACAAATTGATTTTTAATTGGCCAGACGCCAGGCATAGGAAACAGCTCTGATTGGTGCAAAATCCAATAGAACATTTTTCGTGAAAAGTGATATTATAATTTTTACTATTATCATAAAACTGCACTTTTTAACACGGTACACAAATTGCCTTTTTGAATGAAAACACACCGAACTTTAAATGCCACGGATTTCATGTCCGTTCATATAGTAATATACCAAAATACTTCACATGGACATTTTGAGATAAAATTAATTTTGTATTGCGGTGATTCATATTTAAAAAACAACACATTTTGTTATTGAATAAGTTATATATATAATATATATATATATATATATATATATATATATATATATATATATACAATATATATATATATTACACTACCAAAAGAGGCTTGTGACTGACTGTATATGGTGGATGATATGAAAACAAAAAGAAATATATATATATATATATATATATATATATGTATATATATATATATATATACATACGATAAATATGTGATGATATTTAAACAAATCATGTTATATTTTAAATAACAAATCTCACAAAATTATGCTTTATTATGGTATAGCAAGTTACATTTTAAGGTAACACGAAAATGTGTACTTTTGTGTAGTTTCATTAAAATTAAAATACATTGTAGTATTTCTATTCGGAAAGAAGGTTTAACTACTGAGGCGCCGATTTTGATTGTCTCTTCCAGACGAGCTTTAAAACTGCAACCACGTTGGGCTAACGTTGAACAGTTTTAATTAGAATGGATCAAGTTGAATGCATTTCACGACTATTATGATTATTTTAATTCTAGAGAATGTAAATAATCCTGAGGTTTTGAGTAATGTTTATGAAATTTCGAATTGCAATAATGACAAAGATTTCTTCCCCAAGTGGTACATCCTACACCGGGTTCCTATTGGCATCTAGACTAATAACAGCACGAACTGAGTGCACAGCCGTTGGGCCGTTGGGCTAAGGGAGATAACCCTAACAGCAAAATCGGGGTACTTATAAGGTATCTCAAGGTATATGCATACCATACGTGGCCGTTGGGCTAAGGGAGATAACCCTAACAAAAAAATCAGGCGGCCTCGTCAATTTTTGCAAACAGTGGCAACGTCACAGAGATGTTGTTTATTAACCAAGACACTTCGTTATTCTTCTACGTTTGTTATGCTTATCAATTCGACGGACTGACTGCGTCACCAATCACCAATACATGAAAATAAATGGGTTTGTGTAAAAATTAAAAAAAAATTCCAGTTTCATTTTAACAGAACTTTCGTTTACGTCAAGTTCATTGTGATGTCAAGTTTGTACTCTTTAGGAAATAACTGAATACTGCATCAGTTGAATCTATGCAGTACATCATGTGACAAAATCGATTTTTAACAATTCAAATTACTCGTTAATTTACTAATCAATAACAGCAATTGGAGTTGGTTTTTTCACACTGTTAACTGCTAACATCCGTACTCGACTTAAATAAATAATTTGTATGAATCAACCTGATAACAGGTAATGTGGTAAATGTAAATGTATATTTAACTATGAATATACATTGAATATGTGAAGAATGTATTTTGTCACCTCTTTTATTGATACAAGTTTATAAATAATTTGACTTATAGCAGATTAACAGATTTGATTTGGAAGATGGACACCAGAAATGGTGCAAAATATGACACCACGCCTCGGAGACATCAATTATCGAATCAACTGTACAAAGACGAAAGTGTTGTAGACACAATCAAATGATTATCTGCCCATCAGTGAGACACTAGACGTGATACAAGATGTAATATTTGTAAAAAAGCGATGTTGCTACGGAAACAATAAGATGACGCCATATCGGCAAATAACGGTAAAAAAGTGATTACACGATTCGTGTAAATGCCGAAAAGTAAGTCGAATCTTCGATTTGCAGAATCCTTAATGCCGAAAACTTAACCAATTGTGGAAACATGGAATGTGCGCTCACTTTTTTGTAGAAGACAGTTAGAACAAGTTCTTTGAGAAATGAAAAGATAAAACTTAGATATTTTGGGAGTTAGCAAAAGGCAATGGAAAAATCGGCGATATTTGACGATTGAAAATGTGTCAATTTTATATTTTGAAACATCCTTCAAGTATTTTTAATTTTTAACAAATACACGATTTCAAAATTATAAATGTATGTCTTCGTGGGCATCATCAACATTGACCTTAAAAGCTCCCAGTAAATTTGACCGTTAAAAATTGCTACATCGTGAAAGATTACTAAATCAATTTGAAACGTTCTTGTAAGAAATTTGTAAATTCGATTGTAGAAAATTCGATTTATGAAAATGCACTATCCAGTTTTTATCAATGTGTTTTTGAAAGTTTTGAATTGTCAAATTCACTTGGTTTCAGTCAACTAAGAACACTGTACAACTGTTTCACATCCCTGTTTGGAATCATCAGCAATGCATAGCTTCAGACAAACGTGAACTCAAGCCATATCTGGTGTCAGACCAGCTCCTTAACCACTGAGTTACGGGTGGTTAAACTTAACATTGTAAATTTATTAATTATAGTGAATCTGATCACTTCTAATGGCCCAGGTCCTCAAATGTTTTACGTTACTACTGCTAACAGCAAGTGAACGATCCCATGTAGATTCTGGCGTACAGCACTGATTTGATAAGCCTATATGGCACCGTTCGATAATGATTATCCAGTTTTTAACATTTTCCAGTGATGATCATTAATTAAGCATTATTGATCATTATAATTATTGATTTTTCCTTTAAATTAACATCAGATATGTATGATTCGTGAGCAGTATTCATTTGTTCGTTTAAATACTGCAGTTTGTATAATTATGTTGAATTGATGATCTTTTCACGTTTTGCTTTCTGTTATTGCAATCAATATGGGCAAAAACTAAAGACGAAGTGCCCCCTAATTAACGAGTATTGGATTTGATCATCGTACAACGTTGAATATTAATTATTTAAAAACCAAAGCAATGAAGTGTTAAAAAATAGCCACACAATGCAAACGCTAGCGGTTAGCATAAATCTACTTACCTTCGTTTTCTTGAACTAATGAGAAAATATACAAAGTGTTACAATAACTATATCATAAACATAATTATTATTATTATTATTATTATTATTATTAATATTGTATAATGATTTTATACTGTATGGTAAAATATATATTTAGAAAGGGGCATAGCAACAAGATACACTACAAATGTTACTGTCTCTAGTTGGATTTTATTATTATCAATATTTTAACTACTTTAAACGTTGTACGGGAAACTCATCTTTTTAGCAGTCAACATTTGCGCAAAACCTAACATGGGACGGTGGTGAGAATTGAATCCATGCCCACCCAGACTAGGATCGAGCGCTGTAGCGCTAGTCTACCCGAATGAAGATGATACAGTTTGTGTGCATACAACGGAAAAGATGCTGGCAAAATCAAAATGGATAAGTTAAAAATTATCCAGATTGAGAAAATTCAAATAACTGGGCACATTGCTAGAAGAGAATGGAGATTTGAATATAAGGTTCGTTTACATGGCATGACTTACATAAGTATTGTGTAATAGAAAGACTACAGTGAGGACAGAAGATAATTCCTTTAAGACGACAGTGAGACCGGTCATAACTTACGGATTGGAAACTTGGAGTATTAGAAAACCCAAAAGAGAAAATGGAACTTAAAAGAAATAAAGATGCTTTGATGGTTGTTTTGTAAATGTTCCAACTAGACAAAATGAGAAAATGACCCTATCAGAGGTGAGTTAAAACGTCATTGAAGGTTATTTTTAAAAATGCTTGAGTTGGTACAGTCATATTCTTCAAAAAGAGAAAAAAACTACGTGACAAAGAGATTATTGGCAATGAATAAACAGAGGTAAAAGAAACAGCGGTCGACACCAAAGAGAAGATGGTTAGATTGTGTAGAGGGGCAGATATGAAGGACAAGGGAGCTGACATAGATTGACGCTACCGATATAACCTAGTGGGGAAAGCTTACCAGAAACAGCGACCCTTGATAAAAGAGGGAAAATTTGTGAAAGAAGAAGGATTCTTATCACCGGCACTAAATGCAACTTGTCAGTTTCCTTAGCTAAACAGTTATCGGTTAAAAGGGAGTGTTTTTCACTGTGATCTCCAAAACATCAGACCTTTCTGAAGCTAAAATCAGCGTCTTTGTAACGCAGTCAGTGTTAATAGAAAAACAGTAGCGGTTAAAAACCATTATTCGTTTAAATTCAACGTTTACCGTCCAAAAGACCAGCAATGGACGATTAAAAATAATCAAAGACGGGTTTGGGGGTAGACTACAGGAAACGTGGCCAAGAACTGTTTGGAATCATACGAAAATGTCAAACACACGGAATCATTTTGTTGTATCACACACGTTCTTTTTAAATTATGAGACTTTGTTGTTGTTGGTTTTGCTGTAATTTGTATTTTATTGCCCCCTGCTTATTTTAAAGCAAAAGAGTTTTGTAATAATAAGAACAATAATAAAATTAGATAATCTACGTGACATTATCGATTCCGGATTCATATGTAAATGCTTTTCCATTCTTCTTATTCGATTTTCACTAAATTTCCCCAAAACAGGCTTCTTTTCTGCCCCGCCCAGCAAAAAAATCCTAACGATAACATCCAATCAAAAAATAGCAAAATTCGCCCCCAATCTTACGATAGATGTTTTTCTCGGGTGCAGCACAACAAGCGGCAGCCATGCGATTCCAGGCGCTCGATCCCGTTGCTCCCGACCGCTTGCCCACACACCAAGGACAACAGCCCGGTTTGCATCTCCAACAGGCCCAGATGAGTGCCGATAGGAGCAGGAGGAGGGCAAGCAACATGCCTGTCAGGAGGGTGTACATGAGTGGTCCACTCATACCAAATAAAATTCCTGCGGTCTTGAGTTGCAGTCCGTGGCCCGAAGTAATTCCAACTGCTCCAGCACCGTATGTTTCAGGATCTACAAGGAAGCGTACAAGAATTGGTTTAAAATGTGCAATTAATTAGTGACATTTGTGTTGTAGATTATAAATTCACCTAGTTTTAACCAATTTCTAGCACTGTTTGATGTTTGTACCTAATTCTTTCTTTTTTTGAAAATATAACAAGACTTTAAAGGTTAAAGGAAATGCCATCACAGCAACCTTCAAAGTGCCCGTAAATAAACTTTACCAGAACATATGTCACTGCTGACAAAATTAATAATCTAAGCCTACTTGATAATACATGGGATTATGTTAACAGTTGTTCTACAATAGTTCAAGAATACTGGTCAAGCAAATATATGGATGGGAATTTCATTTGTCCAATAGTTTTTCTGTACTATAAAGCTGCATTGATTTTTGTGTTAATCACATTAATTATGTATATATATGCCGAATGTAACTTTACTGATGTATTAAAGCTTGTATCAATAATAATAATAATAATAATAATAATAATAATAATAATAATAATAATAATAAGAGGAATGCTAATAATAGTAATAATAATAATAATAATAATAATAATCGTACTAGTAATAATAATAACAGTAATAATAATAATAATAATGATAATAGTAATAATAATAATGTTAATAATAATAACAATGATGATACTAATAACAATAGCAACAATAATAATAGTAATAATAATAGCAGAAATAATCGTAATAGTAATAATAATAATAATGGTAATAATACTAATAAAGTATACATCAGTTTCGTCAATTTCTACAGTACAACAGTGTGTCGTGTGGAGAGGTGCTTTTGGAAAAGTGATCTTAATCAATTCATTGCACCATCACGTGAATCACGCATTCATTTCACATAAATGCCATTTGACTTAGAAATGGGACATTACGGTGGAATTTCGTGGTGTATGAAATCCGTGTTTTTTACATTTATAATGATGGATTGTTTCAAAAATTAAATTCACAATTTCTAAAAAAATGCAAATTATGTGTTTAATCAACATTTGACAGAATAATTAACCAAATTTTGGTGCTGTTCTTATTGGAAATAAATGTAATTTATCATACATTGAACAAAACAATCATTTATAGTTTGGCGCTGAACAAAAGGATGTTTGCGTATTGTTAGAATTGAATTCCTAATGAAAAATATTTTTCACATTTTGGGGAAGTCAAGAATAAACAACCCTACTGTCCCATAGACTTCACACCAAAACAGACATTCAAATTGTATACACCCACGCATCGTAATTATTCAGTTAAAAGTGTCAACCAATCACAACATTCCAAATTAAATAGAAAAAAATCGATAAACTCACGTGATGCTGCAATGGGTAGTCCTAGGTCAGCGTTGTTATTTCCCAATCCTGTTATCACGACACCGCCGTGCAAAGCGTCGTGTGGTAGGTGTGGCGAAACGGGACTAGGACCGACGGGTTTGGGAGGAAGTGGCTTGTGAAGTTCGGGCATCAGCACTATCACCACCTCGTCGGAATTTTTCGAAACTTTATTTCTGCCTGGCCCAACCATGACTCGTGCTTTAGGATCGAAGGTGCCAATGGGATTGATCAGCGTTTGGCCGTTCCAGTAAAAGGCTGAATAATGATCAAAAGCGTATATTGATATTTTTTAGTTTGCTTTTACTACTTTGAATGGATGGAGACGAAAATGTCGTGTATCTTTCAGCACAAGGACATTTATGGCCAAACCGAAAGTAGGCCCGCATTTAGTGGGTCGGTGGTGGGATTCGAACCCGGATGCCCACCCAGGTCCAAGTCGAGCGCCCTACCGCTGGACTATCCCGGCACATTTTTGTTATTTGGCTTATATTACTTAACGCTTGATGCATTTTTCAGCATTCGGCAATGCGCTCCCATACACTTGTGCTTCCTCAGCACTGAATATTGCTATTAGTCGGTTCGATTGTTATTTATTATTGATATTGTTAGTAATTTAATGGCTCATTTGAAGACCGAACGTCGAATCTGAAGACTGAAAAAACTGAAACTGAAGACATGTAATATGCTGTTAGCATAAAAACTGTTGACAGTGTCGGGATGGTCTAGCGGTATAGCGCTTGGGTAAGTTCGAGTCCCATCGCTGTCATTGAATGCAGACCCTCATTTAACTCTGACGAAATGTCCACCTGCTAAGACATGTTTCGCGTAAATCATTCAAACAAAAATGAATAAAATAGATAGATCATTGTATGGGGTATAAGTATATTGCCAAAATGCATTTCAAGTGACTCGAAATCAGTAGAAACAGAAAATCGATAAATCTATTTGTACCAAACGCCTTTAGACAACAATGGGTCTTTTCACAAGCCTAATTGTATTAATTTGACCTTGAACACAGTTGGTTTTCAATTGATCGCCAAACACAGGAGAACAACCATTGGGAAAAGCACGTGATGTATTTGTACAACAAAATAATACCTCATTGTTTACATAATCAACAGACAATAAACAACACCAGCTGCTTTTTTTTATTAACTTTCTTCCGATACCATTTATCAATATGTATTAGTATTCCAACAATGACGATAACTATACTTCTTTCCAAGTGACCGGGGCATAACCGGTGCATTATCACCTTTTCTAGGCCTTTCTCCGAGTGGAGCAAGCAGTGCTGTCCCTAAATAGGGCTGCTTGATGATAATACTCAGTGTGACACCGATAACCGTTGTCGCCTTCTTGTCAACGCGTTAACGACCTTAACGCCTGAGTATCCGTTTGATCCACGGCTGTTTATTTGGCACAGCCTTATTCACAGCTAACCTTTATTGCTAAAGGTCATTCCATTATCCGCCACCTGTGGACGCGCTAAGTAGGGGTCAGTCTCCCCCTTAGCTTTCCAAGTGACAGACTTGGTAGAACACTGGACTCGGACCGCAATGGGTATAGGATTAGGATTCCGCCGAATCCATCACGATATTGATTTTCTGTACACTTTAATTTTTATATTTTTCACATAAGCGTTTAATAAAAATTCCAACTTCTTACTATTAGATCAATAAAATTAATATTTTCCAAAAATCATTGTCTTCGTATCTTTACAATATCGCACTTAAAACTTATGTGTGTGTGTGTGTCAAGAGAGCCCCGATGGAGGGCCATCATCTAAGACTTCACTCAATATCTACTTGTTGAAACATGCGTCATCTCAAGAACATTCGAACAATAAACAACCTTGACATGCTCGCATCCGATTGAGTTTGAACGGGCATCAAATCTAACTCCCGTTAATTAGCTTTACTTTAGTTACTTGCACACATGTACATTGTAATAGCGGAAAGCAATCCAACTAAGAGACAAGTCACGTGAAAATATCGTCAATCCAATAAAACCCGACAAGTGAATATAACTCACAAACCTAGCTAATTATTCATTTGACAGCGATAGTAGAGAAAATGTTTCATTATTATTATTATTATTACTATTATTATTGCTATTATTATTGTTATTATTACTATTATTATTATTGCTATTATTATTATTATTATTATTATTATTATTATTATTATTATTATTATTACTATTATTATTATTACTATTATTATTATTGCTATTATTATTATATTTGTTATTATTACTATTATTATTATATTTGTTATTAATATTATTATTATTATTATTATTATTGTTATTATTATTATTGCTTGAATGCTTCAGGACACACATTTTTCAGCAAACCCGAATGGGGTTCGCATTTAGTGCCGTCAACTCCGAGTTAAGTGCAGCACACTTCATATCAATTCACAATCATCAATCAGGGCATATCAATGTATCCAAACTTACATCCAATAACACCGTTGAAGGTTTTTCGAAAGTCTTGATCAGCGCCCACAACTATTTCGTGTGTAGCTAGGCCGCCGCCAGGTGATACAAAATCTGAAAATAGAAACAAAACACGTGTGAATTATTGATTTTAGATATAATATGTTCTTAAGTATTACTACAATTATTATGCTGTAGTTTTATTGCATACATGTTTGTAGCTAATAATTCTGAGGTTTTTCAATAATGCTTATCAAGTTTCAATTTTCAATAATGGTGACTGGTCTTGACAGTTCCTCCTCTATGTGGTGCATCCTGGATTAGGTACCCATAGGCATCCAGATTAATAACAGCAAGGATCGAGTGCACAGCGGTATAATAGAGCTTTCACCAGGTTCCCGTTTAGTGAATAGGTGATAACATGCACTCAGGATGCTGAAAAGGTATCTCAAGGCTTGTGGATCCGTCAACCGGCGTCAAACCTAAAGAAAATCGCTTCATCAATTCTTGTAAACACTGGCGTCGTTACAAGAAAGCGGTCTTTTAGCCAAGAAGTCCAATATGCCTTTTTGTATAGGATTTCGATAAGCCATTCAAACTGGGAATTACTGAACAGGTGACTCTGCCATCAACTTATGTTTTGAAGACAAGGATCTACCAAATTCTAAATCCCATCATCATCATCATTATTATTATCAGCGATGAACATCGCCCCATTAACTTTTTCAACGTGTATTCTATAAGCAACGCTTAAAGTATGCTAATTTTAATATTTTTTACTTTTTATTTTATTTTATGTTTGCTACTATGAATATTTTACGAGAAACATCTTTCAGCAGTGGACATTTTAGCCAAGCCGAACGTAGACCTGTATTTTAATGGGCCAGTGATGGGATTCGAACCCCGATGCCCACCGAGGTCCGAATTTGAGCGCTGTACCGCTAGACCACCCCGGTAATAATAATAAAATCCCAAATTAAATAATCAAGCTAATCATTTGGATGGAGAGACTTGATATGAATAAAATGCTCCTCGGACTGAATGCGTAAACCACTTTCGTCAAATATAGCCAATCCATTTTGGACGCCTTGTTCTAATGGTGTTACATACACCAAATACTTAGTGAACTACATATGCTCAGTGTTGAGTCTTTCAACGTTTCAATCTTTGCCACAATTGAACAAATATTGATTTTTCTACTTTGGGTAAATTTCATTGGCTATTCCGATTGATTGTAATCATTGTCTGATTGGTTAATTTTGCTTCGAATTGTGATTGGATATTGTTTGAGTACTATTTAATGCAAACATTCGTCTAATTGCCCCATTTTGCAATGGAATTCGTTTCTGTACCACAATGGTATCAACGGCGCTATGCCAATTCGAGAGATGTAACTGTGCTGTTCACATTTTCGAAATAGAAATCAATAGTGTGTGTGTGTGTATTCAAATGAAACCATGGCAACGAACAATTCCCTCCTCTCCCCGTGCAAAAGTGCTTTACAGCATAGGAAAGTGATTTTTTATGATGATAAAGTTATATCTTCTATTAATCCTGAGAACTTTATTAAGTTTATGAATCTGTTAGTTTCTCTCTGTTACGACGGGTATAAAATCTCCATTTCCAATGATGGTGATATTCCTGACTGTTCCTCCTCCATGTGGTGCATCCTGGACTAGGTGCCAACAGGCATCCAGATTAATAACAGCAGCAACTAAGTGCAAAGCGATATAACTGGGCTTTCAATGGATTTCTGTTCAGTGAATAGGTGCTATCAAACACCCAAGATGCTTAAGGTATACGATATCAGGTCAATGCCCTAACTACGGAGATAAGGTATAATCTGGAATGCTAATGATCCTGAGGATTTGAGTAATGCTTATAAAGTCTCGAATTTCCAATAATGGTGATATTCCTGACTGTTATTCCTCCACGTGGTGCATCCTGGACTAGGTGCCCCTAGACATCTAGACTAATAACAACCCAGGTTCCGAGTGCACAGCGGTATAACTGGGCTTCCGCTACGGCGAAGATTGGGTGCAAGTATACAGGATACTTAAAGGTATCTAAATGTATACGTATACCATATGTAGCCATTGGGCTAGGAGATAACCCCAACAAAAAATCAGGCGAAGCCTCGTCAATCTTTGCGAACAGTGGCG
>JAKXYG010001376.1:0-80000 GCA_025895645.1 Cardicola forsteri | reverse complement strand
CAGAAGAACCAATAAAGAAGACGCCATTTGGGCAAACAGCGACCAAGAAGTGACCCAGACGACAGGGTTGAGTGAAAGCCGAAATAGAAAATCGGACATACATTGTAGAGCATCAAGCGGGAATTTGTCCCAATATGACTTCGCCATTTCCGTCAAACAGATCTGACGTATGTTTGACTGCAATCCCAGCAAGTACATTCGGAATAATAATAATAATAATTATTATTATCATTGATTTTCATACAGTTGTTAACATCCAACTTAATTCATGTGTAAAGTGATATCATGTGATATTCAGTGGTGTGTAGGTGTGAGTATATCAAGGACGATCATCCAAATAGAAATGGAAACAAGTTGATCAATTATTTCTCTAATTTCGTCATACCAAAATCAATGTTGTAGAATATACTTGTCATTCTTATCAATAGCCCCCAGAATTGTTCAATAAAACACCGGTTGTAACAGCTAATGGTAAGGTTGATAGAATTGTGTGAAACGTCATTCCCTGATACGATAAATAGCAACAAGGATACTGACAATTGTGAATTGAGTTTCAATTTTACAGCCTAGACCCGATCAGAAATCAACCGATCTAGCCAGTCCCAAGCTCAGCTGATGGAGGAGGGTTTGTTACACCTACTGACCAGAAACAGCAACCCTCTATAATTTAATTAACATGAATCAAGAGACCAACTGCACAGCAGTATAACTGGCCCGAACAGCTGTCTTAAGACATCTGCCTCCCATACGTAGCCGTTGGGCTAAAACCGACAAGGCTGACTACTCCTACGTCACTAGGATGCCAGCCAAGAAATCGCTCTGTGCGTCTACGTTTGTTGTAATCATGGCAACCACATGCAAATGAACAAACAGTGACCACGTTGCGAAATAACAACAAACACATGTGTGCAAGTAGTAGTTAGATAAACGATATCAATTCTATTGATTTTATTTCATTACGAACGAACTTTTGTTTAGACACACAAGGATTAATGTCCCATTGTCAAATAAAAAATCAAAAACATAGCGTGTCACGTACTTTACGGTCGGACAAAAGCACTTTTGCGCGATCGATACAGTTTTTAAATTAAACACACTACAATTGTGATTAGTGCTCGGTTTTGGGATACACGTTCTTCTAGATAGCGGACATTTGGAATAAGTTAGAGTAATGCCGCATTTGGTAGAGCCGATTAAATTGCAATTCCTTCAGATATTACATTATCTAGCAACTGTTGTTTTTTATGTTATTCATTTTTCCTTATCCTATGTTACCATATCTGAATTATGGATTGACAAAAGGTCATACCAATGGCATTAAATGACCGTCATTTTATAGGACTTGCCCAAATGTCCACTTAATAAAGCGATAAAAAAGGGAAAAAACATTAAAGTTTAATAAAATTATTGTAAAATTTAAAATAACAAGGTGTTGTAAAATAGTAGTTTTGACTCTTTTACACTTTTAAACTGTTTTCAATGGGCACTATTCAGAGTGTCGATGGAAATTATTATTAATATTATTAATATTATTATTATTATTATTATTATTATTACTATTATTATTATTAATATTATTAATATTATTAATATTATTATTATTATTATTATTATCATCATTATTATTATTACCATTATTACTATTGCTATTATTAATATTATTAATATTATTATTATTATTATTATTACCATTATTACTATTGCTATTATTAATATTATTAATATTATTATTATTATTATTATTATTACTACTATTGCTATTATTAATATTATTAATATTATTATTATTATTATTATTATTATTATTATTATTATTATTATTATTATTATTATTGCTATTATTAATATTATTAATATATTATTATTATTATTATTATTATTATTATTATTATTATTATTATTATTATTATTATTATCATTATTATTATTGTTATTGTTAATAACGGTAATAACAATAATTGTATTATGATTAATAATAATGAAAGTAATATTAATTTTAATAATATTAATGAAACAATTTTATTAATGATAATAGTAATAATAATACTAGTATCAGTAAATACTATCAATCACTACTACTATTACTGCTACTACTACTAATAATAAAATAATAATAATATTGATTGTAATAAAAGTAAAAGCAATAACAATAATAACAATGATAATAACAGTAACAGTATTAATAACATTAATAATAGCAATAGTAATAATGGTAATAAATAAAATTTTAAAAATAATAATAATAGTAATAATAATAATAATAATAATGTAATAATAATAATAACAATAATAATAACAACAGTAATAATAAGTATTATTATAATAACAATAACGACAATAGTAACAATAATAATAATAATAATAATAATAATAATAATAATAATAATAATAATAATAACAGTAATAATAATAATGATGATGATGATAATAATAATTATAATAACAATATAGATATGTTAAATCAATAAGAAAGCCAAAATACCATTTAATTGTAAAGGTACAGTTAGTTACACATATATGGCAAACATTTATGTATGAACATGACAGATTATCAAATAAAAAAAAGACACTCATAAACTTACTACAATAAGAAAGTCTAATCAATACGTGTGATTATTTTTAATTCCTGACAATCAAATCAAACTATAACTATTCATCTTTTGAAATGCAAAAATTATATTGTATTTAATTTGGAAACATTGAATATTCTAACAAGAAATATGTCTTTTCAATCTGATGAAAATGTGAATGAGAATTGCCTTTTCATTCATTCAAATATCTACACAAATAAATCACACATCCACCAATGGCAATCTGGTTCCAAATGAACCAATCACAAACAAGCTAATTTTGGACCAATAAGCGATGAGAATTATATTGACCAATCACGTTTGAGAGATTATTGATTGTGTAAAATTTGTGCCACTTTTTCCCAAGGACATGCATTTCTCCAAAAATACGATTTGAAGAATTTGAAGATTTTAATTTTTGGAAATGTGAAATTTGTGTCACCTCATATGTAATGCACTATTACCAATGAACTTATCTACCATTAGATACAACTATAAAGTGTTTTAAATTAAAAAATTGATGCTGCATCAACAGATTGGGGACATTTCTTTTTTATACAATGAAAGCTTTGCAATGCTCTTAATACGAAAGATGTCAATAGCAAAATATTAGGCAGCCTTGTCAATCTTTGTAAGCAGTGGCACCGTCGCCAGTATGCCTTTAATTGGCTGTAACTGTGTTTATTATTCTCCTGCCTTATGTGTAACTGGCTAATGAACATGAAATAAAATAAAATAAAATAAATAAATAAATAAATAATAATAATAATAATAATAATCATCATCATCATCATAATAACAGTGTTAATAATAGCAATAGTAATAATAAAAGTAATAATAATGATAATAATAATAATAATAATAATAATAATAATAATAATAATAATAATAATAGTAATAATATTGGCAGAAAAATATAAGTGTAACAACAGATATCGATTGGACATTTAAAAATATTTTGTCCCAATCTTAACACACGATCCCTAACTGTTCCTTCCAAAAAACACGAAAAATAAATCAATTTGCAATTGTGCAACACATGCAGTTGACAAAATATTGCATTTTCGATTCGATTCGTTCCTTTTTTACAATTTAATTTTTTAAACATGTGTTTTTGTTATTAAAGTGGACGTTTAAATATAAATTTATAGCATGGATATTATTATTATTATTGTTATTACTATTATTATTATTATTAACTCCGCCTAGTTTGGATCAGTCCCAAGCCTGGACAAAAAAGGAGGGTTTGAGCGCGCAAGGTTAGCAACCTGGCCCCTGTAAAAAAATTATACTGCCACAGAAACAATCAAGAGGACGCTATTACGACAGCCGACGGCAAAAAAGTGATCTCATGTATCTGGATGACACAGTTATACAGATGACAAGGTTGAATGAAAGCCGAAAGGAAGCTCAATCTTCGATTTGCAGAATCCGCAATGCCAACAAGACTTTGTTGTTGTTTTGCTGTAATTGTTATCTTATTTTCTTATGCTTATTTTTAAAGCGAAAGGATTTTGTATAATATAATAATATATTATTATTATTATTATTATTATTAATATTATTATTGTTGTTATTATTATTATTATTATTACCATTATATAATACCTCGGAACTACCTTTTGATTAAAGTATCTTAACTGCGTACGGTTTACTTTGATCTATCTGAAATTGCTAATCTTGACAAACATAATTCTCAACATCAACACAAGTCTCTAAATAATCATTTCATTTGATGCCTCTACTCCAAATCGGTCTAAATAATGATAGGCTGTCACACCAAAACAAAACTTTGAACGTCACGTGCCGGCGTAATTTTGGCGGTACAGCGCTGGCCATGGGTTCCACCACTGGCCTACTAAATGCGGGCCCCTTCCGGTTTTGCCGAAATGTCCACTTACTGCAAAATAGTTCCCGTAAGCAATAATCATTTTCTCACTATTATAAATCAGTCAATTGTGCAGTCAGCGATTTCAGCGATGTCAGTAATAGATCAACCAATTGTTTGTGTATAATATTGCAGTACTGCTTTCATTCGTTTTGTTAAGTGGGACACACACACACACACACAGACACAGGAAATTAAGCTAATCTACATATTTTATTTAATCCAGCTTTGGATATTTATAACTGCTATTTTTAAGGTCAAATAAAATAAAGGCCTTTTGCTGTGCACATTGATTTTTAAATCAATGAGGAAGTAGACATGGTAATTATGACCTTGACTCCAACTTGAATAGATAATGGGGTCGAGTGTAAGAAACACTTCATTTAAGTGACCAATAGCAATGGTGCAATTGGTGTGTCAGTCCTTGAAGTATTCGGAAGCACAGTTACATTGTTGCACACTCGGTCCCAACTGTTATTAGTCTACGTGCCTACGTGCACTTAGTCCAAGATTCACCACATGAAAGTAACAATCAGGAATATTGCCATTATTAAAAATTGATCGGTTACCTATGGTAAATGGATACCTTGAGATATCTTTTAAAACTATTCACTAGACAGGAGTCTCGTAAAGGCCCAGTTATACCGCTGTACACTCGGTCCTTCCTGTTATTAGTCTAAATGTCTGTGGAGGAGAAACAGTCGGAAGTATTACCATCATTGAGATAATCGTGGCAGTCATAAAATGTGTCCAATTTAATCTATTCTAATCAAACAGACAGAGGATTGTCATCACAGACCAGAATCGGGGTAGTCTATTGGTACAGCGACCGAATTCGGACCTTGGTGGGCATCGGGGTTCGAATCCCATCGCCGGCACTAAAATGCGGGCCCACGTTTGGCTTCGCTAATTGTCCACTGCTGAAAAATGCTTTTTGTGCAAACATTCAAAGTAACAAACATAAAATTAAAAAATAAATAAATAAAATAGAACCGTTCAATACTAAGACGACATGAATGTAAAGTATAAAATTGGGGGGGGGTTGACGCCGGTTGACAGATCCACAAATATAAGCGGCTAACTCGGTCAGGAATATTGGCATAAGTGGAAATTAAAACCTTATAAACATTTTAATAATTAAAAGGATACTTAGCAAGTATCTTGAGATCTACGTATACCATATGTAGCTGTTAGGCTAAAGAAAATAACTTTGACAAAAAATAAGGCGATCCCGTCAACAGTGGCGCATTCATAAGGATGCCGTCTATCAGTCAAGAAATTTTGTCATTATTCTACTTGTGTTACGCTTATCAAGTCGATCGTTTGCTGTTTTGCATAAATATCGAAAATAATGACAAGATAACCACTTGGCCAATTCAGCATTTAATAGGGGGGATCTCGAACCTACAGCCACCCGCCGTTGCAACTTACCGTCGAGTTCAAATTGGTTCGTGTGACCGTCGACAGCGAATCGAAACTGCGACCGACTTCTGGCCATATTGACGACGTGCATATTGCCATCGTTGAATCTTTGCGATGGATCAGTTAGGGGCACCAGCTTGTTGTAGTTGTTTCGATTGCGGAATAGGGCGAATACGCGGTTGTCACGCTAAGGGCAAAATAGGCACACTATCGATTGTACATTTCAGATGCCAATAATTTCAAAATGGACGTAAATGCCAGGGTGGTCGAGCGGTAGAGCGCTCGAATTCGGACCTCGGTGGGCATCGGGGTTCGAATCCCATCACCGGCCCACTAAAATGCGGGCCCACATTAGGCTTCGCTAAAATGTCCACTGCTGAAAGGCATGCGTTTCTCGTAAAACATTCAAAGTAATGAACAATAAAACAATAGTGCGTGTGTGTATGTTTTACCAATGTGTATCCAAACGAACAATTTCCCTCTACATGAAAAAGTGTTTTACAGTATAGAAACATGATTATTATTAATCTTAAAAACTTTCTGAGTTTGTTAAATGCATCTTTTAATTTCTCATACAACAGATTGGCTTCGTCAAAGTAAAAGAGTTGATGAAATGCCAATAATCGTAAGGATTTGAGTAATGCTCAATAAAGTCTCTATTTCCAATAATAATAATGATATTCCTGACTGTTCATTGTCTACGTGGTGCCCACAGGCATCTAGACTAATAACAGCAGCGATATAGATGAGTGCTTAAAAGGCAGCCCTTGGCTCAAGGAACACAACCCTGAAAAAAACATCAGACTGCCTGGTTAATCTTTGCGAACAGCGGAGCAATCACAACGACACTTTGTTGTAATTCTACGTTTGCTATGCCTATGGAGTTGCCGAAGTCAACTGTTTACTGTTCCGTACTTTGGAAGATGCCACGACTATCTCAATTAGTGCCCTTTTATTAATTTGAAATATACAATATTATTCAACATTTTTTAAAAGAAATTTATCCATGTTCCAAGTTAGCCTAATGTCGAATATGAATTTATTGTTTTACCTAACATTTGAACATCTAAAAATAAATTCTTCAATCAAAAAATAAGCGTTTTTTCCTTGCTGTTTTAAATGTTAAAAATGCAAATGCTATTCGATAGAGTGTATAAAAAATATCAATTAATAAACAAGAACCAATAATCGTATTTATTATTTAATCATTTACATTCTTGTTCTATATTTAATTTAATCGATTATTTAAAAAATAGAAAAAAATATTTAAATCAAATACCGGGGTGGTCTAACTGTACAGAGGGTGGGCATGGCCTTGATCCCCACTACTGGTGCTAAATGAGGACTCCCGTTCGGTTTCGCTAAAATATTCACTTGCTGAAAAATGTTTCCCGTAAACATTCAAGCAATAATATAAAAATAATGATTGAGGATTTTAGTGATAACAGTAGTACCCTACAAAATAAGCAATGGCTATAAAGTACCAATTTCCAATAATGGTAACATTTGTGACAGTTTATCTTCCACGTAGTGCATTCTGGATTAAATGCTCATAGGCATGTAGACTAATAATAGCAGTATAACTAGGATTCCTCTACGACGGGTGGGTGCAAACACACGTCCAGGATACTTAAGCAGTTATCTCAATGTATACGTATACTAAATGTAACCAGTGGGCTAAGAAAAATAAACTTGACCAACAAATTTAGGTAATTTCGTCCATTTTTGCAAACAGTGCCAACATCACAAAGATGCCGTCTATTAGCCAAGAAACGTCGTTATTCTTCTACGTTTGTTGCGCTTATCAAGTCATTAAATATGGAAAATAATGAAGAGGTGATCCCACGTCACCAACCAAAATGAATGCAAATGAACTCTACAAAAATCGATTCAAGTGCTTAAATTTTAATAATTAAGAAACAAATGAAATAATTATGTTTACATCAAAGGGCTTCAGGTTAATATAAGGTCATCTTGTAACGGTGCCACTGATCTAAACGATTAACGAAGATGCCTGAACCGTTAGCCTAACGGCCACATTTGTGATATACGTATGCTTTGAAATACGTTATATGAAACGGAAGGATAGCGTTTGGCTCTCAGTCCGTCTATTTGTTCTCAACAAAATTTCGGTCCACACATTTCCGCCAAGGTCACTTACCAAGATAATTTCGAAAAACGATCCATCTTTCTGCAGAACGCGAGCAATGGGTCCGTTCGATTGAAATGTTTGAAAAGCGAGCCTAAAGTCGTCCCTAACTGTTAGATTGGGCGGTACCACACTGTAAATTATAAAGGCTCCGTTGTTCTCCATCACTGGTCGAAAACCTCGTGGTCCTGTAATAAAATGTTTCATTTATATTTTATACTACTTGAAAAGGAATTAAGTAGTTAAACATCACAATAATAAATCTTTGGTTTTTATTGTTATATATACGTATCCATACTTAATTACCAGTAACTAGATAAACACGATTTTTATTTTACTGTGTAGTACAATAGCCATGTTAAAAATTAGTTTATCTTGTTGAATACTATTCATAATGTCATTGTTGACATTCAAAATGTGGTTTTTACTTTCTCGCGAATACACAGAAGTAGTCTATAAAAATTATTAGCATAAAACGAATATCTAGAGATGCGGCAAAGTTGGTATGACATTTAACACAAGACTATCTGTATAAACTCGACTTGAACCTAAAAGATATGCTACAATGTCCAGTGGCGAAAAATGCCTTTATCTTTTCAAAACATTCAAAGTCGGAACAATAAACAAAAAGAAAATGTCAAACCAACCACGTTCGTATTCGGTTGACTTACGACTTTCACATCGCTGACCAGAATATCCGGTGTTGGAACAATCGCAAATATATTGATTTCCTTCGTGAACAAAACAGGTCCCCCTGTTTTCGCAATAATTGGGCGGGCATTCGACTATTTTGTTGCATAACGATCCGCGATATCCCACATCTGAAGTAGATCAAGCAAAAAGTTACATAAATGACAACATTTGTCAATTGATTCGTCATTTTATACAGTGTATTAAGCAATTCATGCATTCCTCTTGATTGGTGAAATGATCACCTCTCCATGATTTCCCATATTTGGGACCATCTTCACCCTATTTTGGCCGAGACTTTATCTTGGAAACAATGGCAAAGTCGATGGACTGACATATCTGTGCTCGCCTCCGAAAACCGTGAACAATGGAGGGGAATTATTCGTAATGCTACGAGAACTTGGAACTAATAAAGAGGTGGCTTTGTCACCAACTTTTGTTGTATTTCCCATATTTACACGATATACAAAAAATTGACTTCAATTACCCCGATAAGCATAACAAACGTAGAAAAAAAACAAAGTTTCTTGGCTGGTAGACGGCATCATTGTGACGTCGTGACTGTTCACAAAAATTGACGAGGTTGCCTGATTTTTTGTCATGGCTATTTCCCTTAGCACAACGGCTACAAATGGTATACGTATACCTTGAGGTGTTTGCTTGCATCCACCTGTCTTAGTGGAAACTCAGTTATACGGCTGTTCTCTCGGTCCCTGTTGTTATTAATTTATGTTCCCATAAGCACCTAGTCCAGGATGCACCACGTGGAAGGCAAACAGTCGGGAATGTCACCATCACTGGAAATTGAGAGTTTATTAGGCATTACTGAGCATTAGTATCGTCGTATTAACCAATCAATTCGCACTGTTCGAATAGATTGACAAAACCACCTGATTTTTATCAGGATTGTGTCCTTTAGCCCAACGACTATATGCGATATATTGTTAAATACCGTGGGTGTCTTTTTAAATCCATCTATCCACTTATACTGCTCTTTATGCAATTCCAGCTTTATTAATCTAGGCACAGTCTAGAAAGCACCACCTGGGGGGTGATAACCAGATTTTTTTTAAAGTTTCTAATTGCCGAAGTATTCTTCTAAAACGTAGAATTTTCTACATAAGGCCACCATGTGTTAACATAAACAGAATAAAACATGGTGGTTACCTTGGCAATAGCCTCGGACTATTTCATTTGGTGGATAGGCATTGAGATAGTGATTTTTCGTTCGAAACAACTTTTCGGTAAAATTGCTTGATCCCATGGTAAATTCGCCAACGCAGCCAGTCATCGTTGGCTGTTCGCCTTGTTCGGCAGCGCTATTCTGCAAAGCCGACTGCAAGTGTCGTCTCAGCACGTCGTGAACGCGATTCCAGTAAGCATCCTGTAGACGGCCGAAGTAGAATGTAAATCGGCGCATCACATCAATGCGGAGGTCGTTGCCAGCAAGCTGCATTTGGAAAATTAAAAAACGTGTACCTTTTTTATTATTATAACAATAATATGTACTCGACTCTATTTGATAATGCAGGTATAAATACATGATCAATAATTTTCTAGCGTAATTGACCAATAGCATTAAAACTATTTGGTGATTGGTTACTTATTGATTAACCAATGGCATTAATTCATACTTTTGGAGTTGGGCTTTTTGTTAAATAGTGTCAACTACAATTGTCAATTGTTTTAGGCATGACCGCTTTGATGCTCGCAGCCAAGGCCGGATCGAGCGGTTTGAACATGGCAATGGCTTTGATCCAAGCGGGTTCAAACGTCAATCTGACCGACAAAGTAGGCATGACCGCACTGCATCATGCCTGTTATGTTGGATCACTCAATATGGTTCAGTTCCTGCTGGAACGCCGTTTGCGCACGTCGACACATCAGCCCCGTGGTTCTGAGGGTCTTCGATTGGGTGTCGATTCAAAGTTGCTGAATTCCCAAGACAAATATGGCCGAACTCCCATTTATTTAGCCTCGTCTCGAGGTCATGCTGAAGTTGTAATCTACTTGTTGTCTTATATGGCCGATATTCACATTCCCAACAAAGAGCACAAGTCATCGCTGTATATTAGTGCATACTTTGGGTATTTGGAAATTGCGAATGCATTGTTACGACATGGTGCTAAAGTAAGTGACCTTAAGAAGGCATTTGTTAGTCAAGATATACTTTTAGCTTATAAAATTTTGCGATAATAATTTTGACCAATAGAAACAGTTTGAGTGTGGATATGTACATTTTCATTAGCCAATAGAAAGTAAGCTTGTTATTGTCTACCCAAGGTAAAAAAGTAATCAGTATATGGAAACAAAATTACAATTTAGGAAAATATTACAGTTGTTTTATTTATTAAAATTGTTAAATCAATAATTGTACATATTTTTAAATTTTTTGCAGTAACGCTGAAATATTTTGTCGGATATGAAAGTCCTTATTCTGTAGACTGATCATTGTTACTATTATTAGTTAAGTTATTATTATTCTTACATTTAAGTGCACATTTTGCATTTTATAAAATATTTCTTTGTCAATCATGGACTGCATAAACTTATTATTAATTATTATTATTTGTGATTGGTTACTTATTGATTAACCAATGGCATTAATTCATACTTTTGGAGTTGGGCTTTTTGTTAAATAGTGTCAACTACAATTGTCAATTGTTTTAGGCATGACGGCTTTGATGCTCGCAGCCGAGGCCGGATCAAACGGTTTGAACATGGCAATAGCTTTGATTCAAGCGGGCTCAAACGTCAATGGGATTCGAACCCCCATGTCCACCGAGGTCCGAATTCGAGCGCTGTACCGCTAGACCACCGCTGCGAATTTGGTTTGTTATACAAATCACACAATTACATGTCTAGCATCCTGGTTCTATCTATATGTTACAACATGGTGCTATAGTAAGTGACCTTGAGAATAAATTGCAGTTGTCATATAATTTGATGCCAGCGGACTCAACCTTACTTCGGCGTTGTTATTATCAAAGTAGACTGTCAAATCGTGGCTGTACCGACCCAATTTCACAGCGACGCGATGCCAGCGTTCATCAGCGACGTTGTCGGCCGAAGGTCCATTTCTGATGCGATAGACGCCTTCCTTGTTGTAGACGGAATAGACCAAATACAGACGACCGCCAAGAATAATTGCCGTAAAGTAAACTTGATCGGGAGCGGTAATTTCGTGCCCCTGGTCAGATGTGACAATGAAAAAATGGTTTTAGTGTATTTTATTATTTTTTTATCAAGTGGCTGTCTGATATAGTCATACATCGATGAATAACACAGCAGTGACCAAGTACATAGCAGTATCATAGACTTCTTACTTGGCGGATGAGTAAAATTCTGGTTCCAGGGTAATTACAAGGTATCATAAGATATACAACAACGGCTGATGGCAGAACCACCTTTTTATATGTCGGATGCTAATTGAACTTGTGGGGAGTGGGATGATAAGCGAAGTTCTTCGGTTAGAAGATCGCTTTCTTACAACAACGCCAGTGTTTGCGACAATAAACGAGAAGATGTATTGTGAAGAAATTGGGGGTCAACACCGGCTGACGGATTCACCGCTTACATATGGTAAATGGATACCTTGATATACCTTTTAAGCATCTTTGGTGTATGCTAGCATCCATTTACTGAACAGGAATCAAGTAAATGACTACTTATACCACTGTCCATTTGGTCTCTTTTGTTATAGTCTAATCCTAATAACCCTAGCAAAAGTTTAGATAGCCTGACAATGTTTTACAAACAGTGGTGCTGTGACAAAGATATTTTCTATAAGCCATAAAGCTAATACATTTATACAAAAAATAATAAAATAATGGGATGTTAATGATCCTGAGGATTTGAGGAATGCTTATAAAGTCTCAATTTCCAATGATGGTGATAATCCTGACTGTTAGTCCTCCACGTGGTGCATTCTGGACTAGGTGCCTCTAGGCATCTAGACTAATAACAGCAGGGTCCGAGTGCACAGCGGTATAACTGGGCTTCCGCTACGGCGGGTGGGTGCAAACATACACCCAGGATACTTAAAAGGTATCTAAAAGTATACGTATATCATATGTAGCCCTCGGGGCTAAGGGAGATAACCCTGACAAAAAATCAGGCGGCCTTGTCAATCTTTGCGAACAGTGGCGACGTCACAAGGATGCCGTCTACCAGCCAAGAAACCTTGTTATTCTTCCACGTTTGTCTACGCTTATCAAACCATCGAAATCGATTATCGTTCTACATGTTGTATAAATATGGGAAATAATGAAAAGGTGATCACGTGATCACCAACCAAAATGAATGAAATGAAAAATAAAATAATATTCATTTGGAATACTTAATCATTAATTTTTTCCTACTTCAAACCAAACCAAATACATGTTGAATTCAATCCCTACTTTACTGCGCCAAGATAATTTAGTAATCAAACTGTCAATTCAAACCTGGTTCGATTTCCACCACTACGAACATCAAAAATATTTCCCACAAAACAAGTAGTAAAAATAAAAATAACGAAAACTTTAACATAATAATTAGTGACCCTAAGTTGTCTAATCAAATTGTTTTGTTGAAAACTGTAAAACTTACACTCATGACAACACCATCACACCGTGTCTTGAATTCAATCAAGAACGTTTCCACACCGTTGCGTACATCGATTGGTTCTTGAATGTTCAAATAGCCTAAGCCTGGCTTCAACGTAATGGCGTACGTCGGATTGCGAGGCCATCCGGGAAATGGTTGAACAACTGCCGGTGGTGTGATCAAATGCGTAACAAATTGCGAATTCTTTTTGCTTCCAATAAAATGATACTGGTTCCAAAAGAAGTTGCGCAATTCGCCTGTGTAGCGTGGAGGAGGTGGCAGGTGAATTTTTCTCGTCGAGGGATCCTGATAGTGACCATAATTGATAGGACCTGCACTGCCCAGATATATTTGTTGGGCAACAAGCTGAAAAGTACGCCGAGGATGCAATAGGGGGATGCGACCTGCAAAAGGAAAAATTTGGTTTGCATATACTACTTATATTTTTGTAAGTAGCTTTGGATAAAACAAAACGAAGTGCACACAAAGTAATTTCTACATGGTAATGTGCAAAACAATAAGCACTGTTAAAAAAGAGCACAAGGTTATTATTATATAACTGAATTCAGCTATCTTTTAACAAAAAAAGGTAATTTAAATTATACAATATTATCAAACTACTTATGTTTTATAAGTAGACAAAATTGCTTTACCGAAGTTAACGTTTAGAACAAAATTAATTGAAGTTAGCGTTAATCACACACACACACACACACACACACACACATATATATATATATATATATATATATATATATATATGGTTAAAACATTTGTTAACGCGATTGATTTTGTAGGCGAGCTCACCTATCATGTAAATAACTGGAAAAGTAAAAGAAAAATAGAAATATTTCATCCTATCCTTTCTTACAATCGTTGAAAACAAAAATTCTGACCCAACACAACTTACCAATTTTGGAATTCGATGTATCTACCGAAATGACAATGTGTTCAGCACGACGTGCAATACGTACCGTATGCCACTGATTGTCATTCAAGCCTGAGCTGGAAAGTGTAAATTTCTATAAAATAAAAATAAACATTATTTATAATCTACTTATAGCGATAAAAGTAGTATATATATATATATATATTTAAAAATAATTGGATTTCACAACAGGGTCACAACGATTACGATGACGCTATTTCTGTAAACAATAGCAAGTGGATGAAAGCAATGCAAAATAATAATAATAATAATGCTAACCAAAAACAGCGATCCTTCCGCATAGAAAAGGGGAAAAGCTGTACAGCAAAAAAAAGGATAAGTAGTATGTTTCCTAAAAAACAAAAATAAAAGTACTCACCTCGCTTCCTGTAGCATCGGCGGGATGATTGATGTTGGTTTGGACAATTATTTGGCCATGTTCCAGATAGACCCAAAAATAGGATTTGTCTACACGCGATACGGCGTAGAATAGGGGCACGGAGGGCGAAGTCGTCTTGAATTGCAAACTAATGTCATCCGTGTGAGTAGTCATCGTATTTCCTTGCTGTTCGAAGTCAATAAGGTAGACCATGTCTCCATCCATACGCAATACTGGAGAATCTGTTGGAAATTTAAACAATCAAGAATCGTTAGCATGGCGTAAAAATGTGTAATTATTGTATTGCACATTCCACCGTAGTCGAGTTAGAAGAAGGTTTTGGTCTCAGCTGAGCTAAATGTACAATGCTCCTAATTGATTCAAGATGCCTAATTTGTTCCTCGTTCAAGGTCAACATAAAAACATCCAATCAAATGACTACTTCATGTTCACTATCAAGAAAAGTGTTTGTTTTCGGACTACATACCTCGATGACATCCAACGGAACGGCGAATGTCCAGGTCCTTGTCGGAAAATGTTTTGTCTGCACCACTGCAGTCGCAAGCGAAGTTGAGTTCGGTTAGAAAAGGATAAGACCGTTCGGCGCACTGACCGCCACCGCAGATACTTAAATTGCATCGCTGTTTGGGAACTTGGCAGACACCGAATTGAATACCGCGGCTCAGGTCTGAATGTTGATTCATGCGACTAAAATTGGAATAATTAAAATGTCACATGATTGTTTATTTAAGAAAAAAAATCAATAATCCTTAATTAAATGGTCATGACGGGAAACTGTTGAAAACCGAATAATTAAATTGACTATAAGTATCCCCGCGTTCACTATCATTATAACTCTTTCCAGATGAACTCAAAACTCAGTTGGTTTGTGGTTCGTCTAAGACTTTGCCCCCCGAATGTCCGTTGCTAAAATGTGGCCAATCTGTAGAACATTCGGATAGTTAACAACCTTGACATGTGAGTATAAATATCCGGTTGAATTTTTATCGATTAGGCTGATAATCGAATCCAACACTCGTTAATTAGGGGATACTTGGTCTTTAGTTATTTGCCCTAATTAATCTCATTCCTATACATATTGTCTGTATTATTTAGAATATTCGATTTTGTTCTTGTTTTGGTGCCAGACGTTTCGGCATAATACGCAGCAATGCTAATGCGCCCTAGTGACGGAAATCCTGCCAAACTTACGACGAAACATCGAGGAAATTTTCGTCATTCACCCGAATGGACAAAATGCATCCGGCAAAGTTTTCGCGTGACCACACATGCCACGGCAATCTAGCCACGTGATCGATACTTCCAATGTACGTGTACGAAGCAAATTCTGCTTGATGTGCCAACGGGCCTTCTTTCACATCGACCACTCGATCGTTAAATCTGACCTGAAGGAGACAACAACAATTATTATTACTATTATTATTATTATTATTATTAGAATTGTCACATTTACTTGGATAATAAATGTACACAGGGTTTCAGTCAACCAAAACGAACTTGAACCCACACCCTATCTGGTTTCAGGTCAGTGCTTCAAGCACTGAGCGTTTTCAAATATAAATATTAGAAAATGTAAACTGTGAAATAAATTTATTTCGTGTATTTTCGTCAGTCACGAACATATAAAGTTTCATTTTTTAATAATGGTGATATTCCTGACTGTTTATCCTCCACGTGGTGCATCCTGGACTGGATACATAGGCGTTTAAACTAATAACACTAGGGTCCGAGTGCACAGCAGTATAACTGGGCTTCCGTTACAACGACTGGGTGCAAGCATATACACAGGATAGATAAAAAGTATCTTAAGGTATACGTATACCGTATGTAGCCGTTGGTTTAATGAAGATAACCCTAACCAAAGATCAGGCGGCCTTGTCCATCTTTGCGAACAGTGGCGACGTTACAAGGATGCCGTCTACTGGCCAAGGAACTTTGTTATTTTTTTACGTTTGTTACGCTTATTAAGCCATCGAAGTCAATCATTTATATGTTGTTTAAATGTAGAAAATAATGAAGAGGTGATCCCACGTCAACAACCAAAGTGAGTAAATATATACACATTTTCTAATATATAATTTGAAATTATTTTAAAAACAAAACTAATGTATATTGATTATAATAAATGGACCACAGTATTTATTATACAATATAACATTTCAAACATAAATAAATTAAAATTTTTAAAAATTAATTTATATATATGTTTATATATATGTATATATTCAATAAATATACTTTAAATTGTAACGCAGTTTACTAGATACATCTTGAAATAAAAATGACAATCGCAGAAAAGTGCATTTGACATTTTAACTAAATCAATAATACGATGTCTTTTAATTATGTCACATTTTGTCAATAAAATACACCACCAACCTCAAAGCGATGCTGTTCGTTTCGTGATACATAGACCCGATGGCTTGTTCCATTATTCACTTTCATATGTTGAGGATTTAACCTTACGTGCTGGTAATGATCGCCCACAGCGTAAACAAAATAAACATTGCCATCAAACAGTTCGAGACATACAAAATCCGTATGTTCCTGATTCGGTCCGCTGCAAAAAATAAAAACAAAATTATACTACTTAAATCCAATTATCAGTAGTATATATTATTATTTATTATTTATTTATGGTTATTGGCTTAGATACTTCAGTAGAAGTAGCTTTCAGCACAATATAATATTAGTAGTCTATATATATAATATTATGAACGTAATTAAACATACACAAAAAATAAAATTCCGTTGGGTTCGTAAGTGAGGAATTCAATTTCAAATGATCGATAAACCGAAAAGTCCCACATATCAAATCGGACAACAGCATCCATGTTTCCCATTAGTGTAATAGGTATGGGTTTTTGTGAAAATTCCATTTCCATCGACGAATAGGCATGGTAGCCGCGATGGCGACCGTTGGAAGACGTAGGAACGATGTTCAGTCGAGCCCTCGGGTATTGATAATTGACTCGCGCGTTGCCTCTCGTGTTGACGTGTGAACTCCATTTAGGATCATCAATCGCTTCCAGCAAGTTGATGTCTTTTGCTCCGCTTTGCGCAATATTAACCTGCAACGTTGTAAAATTTATTGGGATTAATTCGCTGTTGCTATTGCTATTATTTATTTATTTATTATTATTGTTGTTTAAATCTACAAAAACATTTTTCCGCTGATGGATTTCTGGCGTATTGCAATCGGTTAGAATTCCGATTAGTGTTTTGTGGTAGTACAACTCCGTTAAACTATAATCTGTGCCAACTCAAATGGGAGTAGCAACAATTACGAATAACATGAAAAACTATCTAATTATTGTCATTTTGAAGGGTAAATGTAGCATAAAAATGAATAATGGCTTGAACTAGCGGACACCCGCGCTCGATTTAAAGGTGGATGAACGTGTGTTTCAATACTACGACCAGCACTAAATGTGGAGCCTGTTTGCCTTTGTTAAAATGGCCACTGGTTGAACCATGTTTCTTGTAAAACATTCAAATAGTCCAAAAAAAAATGTTTACAATAAAACATAATCTGTCTTATCATCATCCTCTTCAGTGTTGTTCATTTTATTGTATCAAAAAAGCAACATACTCTGGTAATTTGTCCCACAAAATTTGAATCCACCCTACCCTCAGTATCGACATACGGAGACCCCGAACCGCCAATAAATACTTGACTGTCGGGCGGAATAATTGGCGCTCTTCCATTGATTGATTTACTCGCGTGATTGCGATTGTCCAATGTAATTGTCAGCTAAAAAATCAATAAAAAATTGACCAATCAACAAACGTTTTCATTGTGGTTGATTGATTATTACTGTTCGCTTAAATGTCAACTAAAAAACGGAGTATTTTTTTAAAAATGAAAAAATATATGCTGCGTTTAAAAAATAAAAATGAAAATATCAATATTTGGGCAAATTGTTAGACTAAAATATGTAGAACTTATTGTTATAATGTAAAAAAGGGAAACAGTTTAAATTTAGTTTAAAATGCAAAAACACAATTTTCTTGCAATTTAAAGAAAATTGTTGAGCGACTTGGAAAAATAATGGTAATAATGATAGTAGTAATTTAATAACAATAACAATAATAATAGTAATAGTAATAGTAATAACCGTAATAAGAATAGTAATGAAAATAATAGCAATAATAATAACAGTAAGAATAAGAGTAGTAAGAATAATAGTAATAAGAATAATTATTAATATTATTATTATAGCAATAATGTAAATAATAATAATAATAATAATAATAATAATAATAATAATAATAATAATAATAATAATAATAATAATAATAATAACAATAAAAATAATAACTGTGATAATAATAATAAAAATAGTAATATTAATAACAATAATAATAATAGCAATAATATGAATAATAATAACAGTAATAATAATAATAATAATACTATTACTAATAATAATAATGATAATAAAAGCAATAGCAATAATAAGAATAACAATAAAAATAATAACTGTGATAATAATAATAAAAATAGAATATTAATAACAATAATAATAATAGCAATAATATGAATAATAATAACAGTAATAATAATAATAATAATAATAATAATAATAATACTATTACTACTAATAATAATAATGATAATAAAAGCAATAGCAATAATAAGAATAACAACCTTGTCATTGTTACGATGAATTTGCAATATGTGGGGTTTGCCGTACACCAATTCGCTGTTTAAAAATATTTCTTCCGTTAGCGTCAGTCGAGCTTTGCCTGTTTGATCGATTATGGCGTATGTGTAGTACAACTTCGAATCCTGAAAAGAATGGACATTGTAGAAACAGTTTAAATAATCAACAATGAATGGAACTCGGCGATGATCTATGAAACAATGACTTGTTTCGATTGATGCATGTGGACGTTCCATGTAATAGTACGTCATTTTATACGGGCTATAACTTTGTCTATAGAGGATTTAGCCAAGCCTGGATCAAGAAAGAAATGTACGACAAGAATCACATCCTGTAGTCACAAACCCACGCAAAAAAATCGAGAATGTTAATGATCTGAGTAATGCTCACAAAATCTCAATTTCCAATGATAGTGATTTACCTGACTGTTAGTCCTCCACGTGGTGCATCCTGGACTAGGTGCCAACAGGCATCTAGACGAATAACAGCAGGGTCCGAGTGCACAGCGGCATAACTGGGTTTGTGTTTTGGCGGGTGGGTGCAAGCATACATCCAGGATAGTTAAAAGGTGTCTTAAGGTATACGTATACCATATGCAGCACTTGGGCTAAGAGACATAACCCTGACAACAAATTAGGCGGCCTCGTCAGTCTTTGCGAACAGTGCCAACGTCACAAGGATGCCATCTACCAGCCAAGAAACGTCATTATTCTTCTACGTTCGTTACGCTTATCAAGCTATTAAAGGCAATCGTTTGTTATGACGTGTAAATATGGAAAATAATGGAGAAGTGATCACATCATTAACCAGAATGAACATAAATGCAAACCTACGCCATAAGTATTTAATGATCGTAAAGCTTAAAACTGATTTGATGCCAAAATGGTTTCCTCGAATTTAACATGACTACATATATAACTTATTTTTATTTGTCACTATCTAAATTATATAAACGTATAGTTCTATTTATGTATTTATTTTCTTTTTTTTTGTAAAATAAATAATTATCATAGTAAAATTGATCCTTTGTGATTACTAATTAATGCTAAAACACATGTCAACACAGTTGTTGTTTTATTAATTCAAGAATCCTGCCTAAACAAATACATTAATAATGATCATATTTATATATTTGTTTTCTTTTGTTATATACAATAAATAATTCGAATTTATTTTGACATATTTAAGTTATTATTATTATTAAAATTTAATAGTAAAATTAACTTTTATTTTGTACCAATACATTTTTTTGAAAATGTATTTATAAAAGAACATTTTTACACGTAAAAAAAACTATCATATCAGCTGGGTAATTTAAAATCAACTTTGCCACTAATAACACAGGTGCTGTTCTATTAATTCAAGAATCATGCCTAAACAAATACATAACTTTATGTCACTTGATACTCATATAAATTGATTAATTTATCTAATTGTTTACTTTGTATTTTTGATTTTTATTGTTTTGTTTGATGGACTTAATTGTGTATTATGAATGTACAACCGTCACGACAAATACCGCAAAAATAAAAAAGGTTTTCAATTTACATTAATCTGTTTTACTTGATTGATATTGTAAAAATAAATATTAAAAATTAAAAATAATGTAAAGAACTTAATAATTGCTTTATTTCTAAGTAAATACATTTATAAATATTTATTTTAAAATGTTGAGTCAGAATAAGTAGTATATATTAAACTTTACTTTTTATACGACATGTAGAACGATCGATTTCGATGGCTTGACAAGCGTAGACAAACGTGGAAGAATAACAAAGTTTCTTGGCTGGTAGACGGCATCCTTGTGACGTCGCCACTGTTCGCAAAGATTGACGAGGCCGCCTGATTTTTTGTCAGGGTTATCTCCCTTAGCCCAAGGGCTACATATGATATACGTATACCTTCAGATACCTTTTAAGTATCCTGGGTGTATGTTCGCACCCACCTCGCCGTAGCGGAAGCCCAGTTATACCGCTGTGCACTCGGACCCTGCTGTTATTAGTCTAGATGCCTAGAGGCACCTAGTCCAGGATGCACCACGTGGAGGACTAACAGTCAGGAATATCACCATCATTGGAAATTGAGACTTTATAAGCATTACTCAGATCCTCAGGATCATTAGCAACCCAGTCAGAATAAGTAGTATATATTTAACTTTACTTCTATTAAAACGGAATTACTAAACGCAATTTACGTTTTTTTTATAATTAATAATAAATTATATATAAATTTATATGCTTAAAATCATTAATTAAAATTTTTTTTTTAATTCTCGAAGTCCATGTTTCTACAATACAAAATTTAACGTTGTTGTTACCTTATAATAAAAATTTAAATTAAAAAAATATTTTTTTAAATATATAATTTTTAAAATATTTTCATATTCTAATTCAAAATACGACTTTACCTTGTAACCAGGTTTCAAAATGTTGCTTTAGTTTTTACTTAAAAGTATTGATTTGTTAATAAATTTAAGTTGAAAAATTATTATTTGCATGAAAATATACATTAGAAATGCAATATATCATGTTGAAACGATTTAAAAATTACATTAATGTTTTTAATAATATTTTGGGTATTTTCTTAAAAATATTAAAAACTTATTTTTTGTTTGTTAAAAAAATATTGTGTAACTTAAATACAATAGAATACATTTGCTTTCTAAATTATAAAACATAATTAATACTAATTTAGTTACTTTCCGCTAGAAGCAATAAAATAATATGTTAAAACTTTTTAATCACAAAAAGTTTAGTTAATTTTTATTACAAAAGGAAAGCATCAGAAGTATAATTTATAAAAGCAAAATAAAATAATTATTTAATTTTAATTAATTTTAATTGTAGATGATAAAACGCTGACTTAAAAGGATTAATATATTGCAAATTAAAATTAGTTATTGTGTTTAAAATATTTTGTGTAATTTAAAAATTTTACGTTTAGAAATAAATATATAGGCAACAGATATTATATTGGTTTTATGAAGAGTATTAAATAACTCTTATTTAGAACATTGTATTAATCAATTTAAGCAGTAATATTTTAATGGTAAAATATATCAATATTTTGTAAGTAAAAATGTAATTTACTTATGCCGCGGTCACAATTGTTTATAATCTGTGTTAGAATCATACAAAATTAACTTTAATTCTATTTAAATTTATTTTATTTACATAGAAATTTTAATTTAAATATAGTACGGGCTAAAATAAAATCATTATATATTTGAAATCACTATTTAGTAGTTCCAATATTAATGATATTTATTTTTTGTTATATAAGCATATTTAAATTAAAACATTATTTGTCCAAATCAATTTATTTGTTAAAATTTAGATTACATAACACTATATCAACAATTTAGCCAAGATCATACCAAAACACCTAAGCCAAGTAGTTATAAACAAAACCCATCAGATTTATTATTTAATATTTTGTAGTAAATTATACATAAAACAATTTAGTAACCCTAAAAATTAGATACGTTTTGCATTTAAAAAAATATTTAACGTTCTATTTTATGTTGGTAATTTTACTCAATCTTAGATTATAAGCCAGTTAATTTTTTATTAGTTACAATATATATGTATAAAAATATACTAGTGCTTTAATTATTATATAATTTAGTATATTTTATAATTAACGTGATGGTTTTTGGTGTATTATGCAATAACTGGAAATTTTTTAGTTAAGCAAACACTTTTTGTGATAGTTGTATATACGCATTTATGCATGCTGAATATATCTCTATTAATGAATTAAATAAATGAAAAAATTAATAAATTTAACATTATACTATTTATATTATTATAAGTAGTATAAATGTGTTTGCTGATAAAATTAGTTAATTTGCGTTTATTAATTGATACAAAAATGCATGTCAACACAGTTGTCTTATATTAATTCAAGAATTCTGGCTAAACGAATACATTGTTGATGCTAACTTCATGTCACTCATTTAAATTGATTATTTTTTTCATTTTCTATTTTATTTTGTATCGATTTGTTTGATAGTACCAATTATGTATTATGTATAAATTAATCAACTATTCAAACTTACCCTGATGTAGACATAACTCTTAGACGATTCATTTTTTGCAAACCACAACAATCCTAATTTAGTGCCTTGGGGAAGTACAAAGTGCAGCGTAAGCGATTCCTGGTTAACGTGCTTCCGAAGTCGATTTTTGAAATTGTAGTGAACATAGCCCCCATCGGCAAAATCTATCGATGTGACTTGACGGATGGTATTTGTCGGTATTTGATCCAGCAAATCGACCAGTCGTCTAGGAATGCGCCGTTTGACAGTATCGGGCGAATCCAAATGAATTGAGCGCAACTTGAATTCGGTTGTGAGTGCCGATGGCGTATGTAGCGAACATGCCGATCCCATCAAAAGTAGCGCAACGGGACTGTTGAGAATTTGTACTTTTTCAATATCAATTTCAGCTAGTTCATTTTTGCTCACCGTCAGAATCAACGACTTGAGGTTGTTGGAAACTGGGTCGACATTGTGCAAAACTATTTTTGACAATCCCAAATATACCGTAAGTTGAACAAGATTCCATCTATGTGGCTTGATTTTGATTAGTTCTTGACTTAGTGGCTGTGCCAAGTAATTGGCCGAAGTCCACGTAATGAGTAGGTATTCTTCATCCAACATTTCGATACGCAAGACTTTATTTTCTGCAACCAACTGATACGTTGATGTTAGAATGGTTAGAACGTGAGTTACAGAAAATGGAACGGATTTAGACGAATGGGATGCATTTTTCGATGGATAGATGCTGAATCGCACATTGAATTCACCTGATTTGAGCGAGTGGATTAAAACATTTTTAAAATCGATTGATAATTGGTTAACAATATTGATTTTGTAAAAAAGTGAATATATATATATGTCATGTTACGACTTACTGATTATATGTTTAAAAAGAAAAAGCATAATTTGAATAATGATTTTTCAATATACACATATTTGTTTATTTTGTATAAAGTACAACATTCTTAACTATCCAAGAGGTTACAATTGTTTAATTCTTTCCAGACAGTACAAGCATCAATAAAATTGTACATTTTTGAAAGCTAGAGGTACATTCAGCATATACATACATCAAACAAATCAATACAAAGTGAAAAGCTAGACAAATTAATCAGTTTATGTACCTCTTAAGTAAGTGACAGAAGGCTATCATCGCCAGTGTATTTGTTCAGCCAAGATTCTTGAATTAATATGACAACAACTGTGTTGACATATCTTTTTGCATTAATTAGTAAACACAAATGAATAATTTTATCAACAATAGATCTGGCATGAAAAGATGTTATTAGTGACATATTTTCCGGTAAAGTTGATTTTAATGCACATTGAAATCACCTATGATGATATTTTCTTTTACATTTAAAATATTATTTAAATAAATTTTCAAAAATAATTATTGGATTCAATAGAAAAATAAATTCTACTATTAAATTTTAATAATCATTATTTATTTCACAGAAAAGAAAGCGAAATAAATGTATAAAAATATTATATATATAAAAAATATGATTTAATTTTAAGTTAATGGCAAATGAAAATAAGTTATATATGTTGTCATGGTAAATTAGAGTAGCGCAGCCATTCGAAAGTATATAGATAATGCAAATATCTTAAAAATATTTTTTTAATTAAGAAACTTGATTATGTAATGCAAAATCAAATTCTACAATATTAAGTTAAAAACCTAGGCAATCCCTATTTTAACTGCGTAGAGGAAATCATGGAAAATTATGAATAGTACTTAAAATATACTTCAAAATGTACAAGTTTCAATATCTATTTCTAACTAGGTATTTATATTTTATATTATAATTTATTTTTAACCAAGTAATTTGCTTGTTCTACACTTTTACAAAAATGTTCAAATTTTTGATTTTGGTCTAAATTAAAATTTTATAATAATACAAGTAGATGTTAACTTTTATTTAATTTTGTACTGCTAATGTAATTTTTTTTTAAATGTTTCAGTGAAACATAACATGACAATGCTACACAAGATAATTCTGCGTTAATTTTGACACCGAATTGTGCACTTATTGCTAATCATTCTATGTCGTTTTTATCGGTCAATTGTTTTGACGGATAACGCAATTGTAAGTACCGCCCGGATATCTGTAACATATCTAGTAACATTGGCAATCATTATACCGCAAAAGTTATTCCAATTTTGAAATGTTGACTATCATTAAATCAAAAATTCACTGTTGGCATTATCACTTTTAAGAAAATTAATTTTTCACACTTATTAACTACTTTTCACCACCGTCAGTAGTTATATTTCGTGTTTTATTAAATTAGAATTTGGAGATATTTAATTCGGTCAACTGGAGATGCTCCTTTTTAATAGATTTAAATTATTCGGTCAAAAGGTAGACACAGAGATGCCTAGCTTATCAATAGGGAAGCGTAACCAAAAATTGGTTAAGCCAATCAGTGACTACTGGTTATTTATCTTTTGTACAGCGGCCATATTACATTTTGACTAGTCGTCTCATTTTAATTTTGCATTATTGATCGGTTATCAAATATTAATCGATTATTTTGAATAAACCAGTAAGTTAACTTCGTCGACCATATTGAATGGCCGCTATGTTGACTATATTAGTCGGACAATAAAACCCACCCGATTTGCAAGCTGTTCGATTTAACGGACAGCCGACAGTATAATTGCTATCCTCGATAACATCCGAAGCGTGTTTCAAAATGAGTCCAGTCTTGGACGCCGACGGAAACCGAACCGCATCCATGTCTACTTCTGGATCGCCAATTAACAATTGGGGCACCAGTTCGTTTGAATCACTTTCGTCCAACAACAGATGATGCAACAAATGTCCTTTGGTCATTTTCATTTGTTCTAAAAATGAACAAAAAACAGCAATTAGTCACGATCATATCTACTACTTGCAAGTAATTTAAACAAAACAATTAATCGATATACCAATTTGGACGATAATATAAACCAATCAGCGTCAAGTGTTATTAAACGTGTGTGTGTGAGTGCGTGGGTGTACCTATTGTCTTCTAATTAGTTAATCGAAAATGCGGGGTTATGGTGGGGTAGAAATTTTGAATCTATTTTCGAATTTTCGTTTGTGACACAAACAGACAAAAATTTGTCTTTTATCATTTCTTTTTGGGTTTTTTCATAAACAACAAAAAGGTATTTTGGTAAAAAGGTTATGTGAATTTTGTGTTGTTATTTCGGTGTGGCATTTCGATACAATATATGCAAAAGCCATTATTGTGTTTTTAAAAATCGATTTAGTCTAAGAATTTAGAAAGCGTGTGGTTGGTAGCAATGGTACCTCTTAGTAAATTTCTACTTCCAACTTTGAATAGCGAAGTTGGATGGATATGGGGTTCGATTTTCTCTACTGCAGGTGGGAACAATTGGAAAAAAATCAAATTCTTTTAAATATTGTGTATTATAGACACTGAGAACAAGAAATAGAAATATATCAGGTAAAATAACACAAAACGTACAATTTGCGAACCCCCTATTTAATTGTGTTCATTTGTTGCAAAATGGTTGCTCACAACAAAACATGGAATAGATTAATTTGACTCAAGTTTTAGTAATTTATAAAATAAATGATAAAAATATATTTGTATTCAATTTTAAAACCACATTTTTTCTCCTTATTTTACTTTGACTCCGAATGTCGAAGTATAACAAAGTATTGTTGCCCGCAAACGGCATTCTTGTGATAATTCGACTGTATGGAAAGATTAACGAGGTCAACGGCTGCATACAGCATCCATTTATCTTCGGATACCTTTTAAGTTCTCCAGGTGTATACTTGCAGCCATTAGGCAAAGCGGAAGCCCACTTATGCCGTTGTGTTATGCCTCCTGTGTTAATCTGAGTACTCAGGTGCATTTAGTCTAGAGTGCACTGCGTCAAGGTGCCAGTTAAAAATGTTACTATTATTGGAACTTGAAACTTTGTAAGCACAACTCACAACTTCCGAATAATTAGCATTCCAACTGTTGTCAAACATTCCTAAAAATCGTCATAACTGTTTGTTTCAAAATTTGTATTATATTGGAATTGTCAGGTGGCAACTGCATACAATTTTTAATTTCATAAAAATCTAAGTAAATTTTATTGGATGTGGAAGTTGGCTGTGATTGTTCTCTGATTGGTTCATTTTTAAATGAGCTGTCATTGGATGTTTACCAAATAGTAAATATACCTAATTTGAACACGAAGACGTTGGGATGCTAATAATTTTGAGGATGCTGAGTGATGCCTATAAAGTCTCAATTTCCAATCATGTGATGTTCCTGACAGTTTCTCCTCCACGTCGTGCATCCTAGACTAGGCACCAATAGGCATCTAGACTAATAACAGCAGGGATTAAATGCACAGCAATATAACTGGGCTTCCGCTACGGCTGGTAAGTGCAAACATACACCCAGGATACTTAAAAGGTATCTAAAGGTATACGTATATCATATGTAGCCCTTGGGCTAAGGGAGATAACCCAAACAAAAAATCAGGGAACCTCGTCTGTGTTTGTCAACAGTGGCGCCGTTACAAGGATGCCGTCTAGTAGTTAAGACACTTTGTTATTCTTCTACGTTCATTAAACTTATCAAGCCATTGATCCCTTTTATATGCCATATAAATATGGAAAATAATGAAAAGGTGATTCCACGTCACCAACTAAAATGAATTATTTATTTATTTATTTTTACCACTTTGAATGTTTTGATGGAGGAAACGCGCCTTTCAACAGTGGACATGTTAGCAAGGTCAAACGTGGGCCCGAATTTAGTGGGCCGGTGGTGGGATTCGAACCTCCATGCCCACTCACATCCAAGTTGAGTGGTGTACCGCTAGACCTCCCCGGAGCATGCTAAAGTATGCAAAAGTTGTAGAAAGGGATATAAAAGGGAATTCTGAGGTAAAAAACTATTCAATAATCACAATGCTTCAAACAGTGACTTTCTATAAAAAATAGAAAGGCTATTAAAGAAGAATCAGTCGCGATTTCTATCAATAATGATAATCCTGGAATCAAATTAAGGATGAATTTTAGCAGATAGAATATCCAACAGTAAAAAATGTAACGCACGCCAAAACTCTAAAACCAACAACACCGATACCTCTTATAAAAGAGAGAAAATCTGTAAAAGTACAAAAATAATTATTATAGTAGCAAGTAAAAATACACACTCCATTGTATTTGAAACCAAACTTGAAAAGGAGTTTGTATCTTGGCTGTCATTCAAAATAGTCTTGTTATTTCATTTTCAAGCTGCTCATCATAAACGTGGGTCACATCCATCACTATTGATTGATATGAGAAAAAGTAGCGCACATTTTGTCAATGATAACCTCTTGAACATAAATAAAAACGCCATGCAATGAGAAACAAACAACCACGATACGTTTAATTGAGACCTAATTTATTTCATTTCCAGAAAAAAACCTTTGCACATGAAATGTACTATTATGATTATTAATATTATTATTATTATTATTATTATTATTATTATTATTATTATTATTATTATTATTATTATTATTATTATTATTATTATTATTATTATTATTATTATTATTATTATTATTAACATTATTATAATTATTATTATTAATGTGATTATTTTTATTATTATTATTATTATTATTATAATTATGATTATGATTATGATTATAATTATTTAAAGCATTGGGTTCCCTTTATAATTCCAAACAAAAATAATAGAAGACGTAAACTGTGAGATGAATTCATTTCGTATATTCTCTTCAGTCACAAACATATAAAGAATCAGTATATATAAAACATCGAGTGAACTTTAATGATTGCTTTACAGTGTTGATAACTTCTCAAACTGTTAATATGTTGAAAACACTTGAATCTGTGTACATCCACACATTAAAACCCATTTTGTGTGCACAAAAACAATTTGTAACTTCATTAAATTTAGCGTGGACTTAACATATGCATGTTGCATATGTGTATGTATGTATAGTTAAATGTTAAGTTAATTACATCATATAATTATATATATATATATATATATATATATATATATATACTGATTCTTTATATGTTTGTGACTGAAGAGAATATACGAAATGAATTCATCTCACAGTTTACGTCTTCTATTATTTTTGTTTGGGATTATAATTATGATTATTATGATTATGATTATGATTATTATTGCTTGAATGTATAATGAGGATTAGCAGATAACTAAAACCTTGGTCCATGCGTTACCAATGTTATCCCTATTGTTGTTCTGAAACAAATGTAATATTAATTAAAATTATAATTTCTACAGCTCTCTATGACATAAATTATTGGGTTAGATTGCGGAATAACTGTTCCAAGATAAAAATGTTTCGCACGAAACTAAATGATTAATTGGATCAGAAATGATTTAATCTAGCCAGTTCAAAGCCTGGATAAAGGAGGAGGGTTTGAGCGTGCAAGGTTAGCAACCTGGTCTCTGTACAAAAATTATACTGCTATGGAAACAATCAAGAGGACGCCATTTACGGCAGCCAACGGCAAGGAAGTGATCGCACGTATCTGGATGACAGGGTTGAATGAAAGCCGAAAGAAAGTTCAATCTTTGATTTGCAGAATCTTCAATGCCAACGAGACTTTGTTGTTGTTTTGCTGTAATTGTTGTCTTATTGCCCCATGCTTATTTTTAAAGCAAAAGGGTTTTGTACAATATATATAATAATAATGATCCTGAGGATTTGAGAATGCTTATATAGTCTCAACTTCCAATGATGGTGATATTCCTGACTGCTCATCCTCCACGTGATGCATTCTGGATTCGGTGCCAATAAGCATCTAGACTAATAACAGCAAGGACCAAGTGCACAGCGGTATAACTAGATTCCTGTTTTGGCGGGATGGTACAAGCATACACTCAGGATACTTATGTAACCTTTCGGCTAAAGGAGATAAGCCGGACAAAAAATCAGGCGGCCTCGTCAACCTTTGTGAACAGTGGCGACGTCACAAGCATGCCGTCTACTAGGCAAGAAACTTCCTTATTCTTCTACGTTTGTTACGTTTATTAAGCCATCGAAGTCAATCGTTAAATATGCCATATACATATGGAAATTAATGAAAAGGTAATTACGTCACCAATCAAAATGAAAAAATGAATAAAAATTAAAGGACGAAATATGGAATCCGTTAATTCTTTTACAAATCTGGGAAGTATCATTGGTCAATGCGGCAAGATCGTCAAATTACAAACACGGTTTTAAGATGAACAATTAAAGGCGACTAAAACAAATCTAATTGAAATAAATGTCGAGTGGCCTTATCGTTCACAACAAAACTGTAATTGATTTGCAATTAAAACATTATACAATAATTGTATTTATTTATTATGGACAACACAGTTACACCTGAAGAAGATAAAAAATAAACCAATCTAACAAGCGTCAAAATTTAAATGAGGGTTCGATCCCAACCTAGCCTCTGTAAAAATCAACATTACTACAACAGCATTAAGTAGACTCAATTCCAGCATACAACTGCAAGGAAGTGATAGGCACATACCCAGATGACAGGGTTGAGTGAAAGCCGAAAGGAATGTCAATCTTTTAGAAATTCACATGATCAAATTCCGAAAGATCAGGCCACACAAAAACATTTGGGAAGATTGCACTGAAATGAACAAATATCCCATGACAAAATGTTTCAACACATGGAATCATTTCATTCATTTTGGTTAGTGACGTGGTCACCTCTTCATTATTTCCCATATTTATACGACATGTAGAACGATCGATTTCGATGGATTGACAAGCGTAGATAAACGTGGAAGAATAACAGCGTTTTCTTGGCTGGTAGACGGCATCCTTGTGACGTCGCCATTGTTCGCAAAGATTGACGAGGCCGCCTGATTTTTTGTCAGGGTTATCTCCCTTAGCCCAAGGGCTACATATTGTATACGTATACCTTTAGATACCTTTTAAATATCCTGGGTGTATGTTTGCACCCACCCGCCGTAGCAGAAGCCCAGTTATACCGCTGTGCACTCGGACCCTGCTGTTATTAGTCTAGATGCCTAGGGGCACCTAGTCCAGGATGCACCACGTGGAGGACTAACAGTCAGAAATATCACCATCATTGGAAATTGAGACTTTATGAGCATTACTCAAATCCTCAGGATCACTAGCATCCCGGAATCATTTTGTTGTCCCATACGTTCTTCTTGCATTACGGGACTGAGCTGTTGTTGGTTTTCTAGTGACTGTTATTCAAAAAGGTTGTGTAATGCAATTATAAAACACCCACTCATCAATATTGTGTTGTTTTGTCATTTCAACACGACAGACACTGCCATCATCGAATGTAAACAAACCAATTGAATGGAATAACAAACCAACAGAGAGTGCCATCATAATCCAATATATACCGAATTGATCGATAATATCGTTGGCATAACATTAATGTAACATTACTTGCTTAAACTGTAAAAACAAAAGCGATGTGAAGAATGCGTTAAATGAGCACGCACACACACACACACATACACAAGCACACAAAGAGTGATGAATCACAATGAGTAACCACAAGCAGCGATAGATAAATTAATTGATTAGCAAACGAGAATGAGAGAAAAACGAGAAAGTGGCATAAGAACTAGAATGTTGATCGGATCGAGAAATGGTGGATATATATGTATTGATTATTTCCCCCTCCCCACACCCCAATTATTGTACTACTTCAAATGGTTTGACGGGAAATGCATCTTTCAGTAGTGGACATTTTTTAAGTAAAGCCCAGAGCTGATAGTGATTGATGTCATGCCCATCCAGATTTGACTGGTGAAAGTAAAACCTTGTCGATTCTATTGAAAAAAGAGACAATTGAAATGGGGGGGGATAACTTAACCGAAATGCTTTTCGACGAGGGTTTGTATTGCGTGAATCACTGATGGGACTCGAATTCGTTTGTACGTAGCTACATATCTAGCGAGTTAAAAATACCTCTGCTACATCGGTTCTATGTCAAACGGCAAATGTTAATCCACAATAAGGTTTGCCGGTGAACTGATTAAGTACTAAATAACAATTCATCATATTAAGGTATTATTAAAAAAAAATTTGGCATAGTTCTGTTATCGATTTAATTCTCGTGACTGTTAGAATCTTTTGTCAAAATCTGACATTATTGTGACAGTAATTATACCGGTATTATTGGCATAATCTATATTGGGTGTTGTGTAGGGGGGGGGCACACGTGGAGATGAGTACAAACCGAACCAACAACAAATGTACCCATCACGAGGTACATAACAGCAGCTATTTTTCTCTTGTTCGATGCATGTCGGGATGGTTCAGTGCTGTACACCGCTCAACTCAAGCCGGGGTGGGCATGTGACTGGTGTCACAGCAACATGTGTGATTATTTAGAGGTACATTCAGCATAATATACATAATATATAGAATAAAAGTACAGTCAACATTTAGACAAATGAATCAATTTATATGAGTATCTTGTAACATGAGGCTATCATCGCCAATGTATTTGTTTAGGCATGATTCTTGAATTAATATAACAACAACTGTGTTGACATGTCTTGACGCATTAATTAGTAAATACAAATAAATAATTTTATCAACAATAGATCTGACATTAAAGGATGCTATTAGTGACATATTTTCCGGTAAAGTTGATCTTAAAGCACATTGAAATCACCTATGATGACATTTTCTTTTACGTTGTTTAAAATGTTGTTTTGTAGATACAAAAATAAGGACAAAAGAAAAATGAATTTGAAGATAATGGCAAATGAAAATAAGTTATATATGTTGTCATGGTTAATTAGAGTAGCGCAACCATTCAAGGACCCGCATAATAATTGTGTAGAACACTTAAATAATTGTATCAATGAAGGTTTAAATAAGTACAACTATACTTATTCCACAACAACTCTACCGTAGCTGGTACTAAGGTGCATTGAGAATGAACGCACATAAAAGTCACAACTGATCAATACAAAATTCATGTCTGCCATACTTATCCAGAATATTAACCAATCCAGAATTGAACAAAATTGAACTTCTAACCAATTTATCAAAGTAGGAATCATTCCACCCACACATTTATTTGAACTAATTTGGACATCCTACAGCATAATGTGAGACTGTGCCTTAATTTAAAATTGTTTGAAAATCATACGTGTACCGTTCTGATTTTATTTCATTATTTATACTACTACTTTTTTTAATTTTGTTATTTTTTATATTGATGGTAAAAATGTATTTTACGCTAAATGTATTTTTTGTGAGATATTAAAGCTTAATAATAACAATAATAATAATAATAATAATAATAATAATAATAATAATAATAATAATAATAATAATAATAATAATAATAATAATAATAATAATAATAATAATAATAATAATAATAATAATAATAATAATAATAATAATAATAATAATAATAATAATAATAATAATAATAATAATAATAATAATAATAATAATAATAATAATAATAATAATAATAATAATAATAATAATAATAATAATAATAATAATAATAATAATAATAATAATAATAATAATAATAATAATAATAATAATAATAATAATAATAATAATAATAATAATAATAATAATAATAATAATAATAATAATAATAATAATAATAATAATAATAATAATAATAATAACAATAATAATAATAATAATAATAAGCCAATCAATTTCATTTTACCATTTTGTCTGGTAGTTGATAACCAATAATGTCGAATACAGATATATGACATATAGCCATTTTTCTTTCATAATAATGGTTGAAATGCTAACGATCCCAAAGATTTGACTAATGCTTATGAAGTCTCAATTTCCAATTATGGTAATATTCCTGACTGTTCATTCTCGACAAGGTGTCCATCGGTATTTCGACTAATAACAGTAGGGACCGAATACTCAGTGGTATAACCGGGATTCCTCTATGGCTGATGAGTGCAAACATACATCTAGGATATTTAAAAGGTATCTTAAGGCCAAAGCACCGTTACAAGGATGCCATCTACTAGCCAAAAAACGGCGTTATTCTTCTACGTTTGTATTACATTTATCAAGTCATCGAAATCAATCGTTTAACATCTACAAATGTAGAAAGTATGAAGAAGCTGACTGCGTGTCACCAACCACGATAGAATGGATAAAAACATGGATGTATCTTTTTTAATAGGTGAACATGCAGCGAATTCCTGGACGAAAACTTGCAATTAATGCCGGCGGTGGGACTCGAAACCATGCTTGCCTAGTTTTGAGCCTAGCAATCCAAACTAACTCTATTGCATCTCGTTTACTGACGTCAAACTCAATGAGATGAATTCGTTTCGTATATTTTCGTCAGTCACAAGCTATAAAATAGTACACTATTATATATGTAGATATACCAGAAATATATGTCTTAATTACAGCTTTGATTTCAGCATTAATAACTAAACAGACAGATACACACTAAGCCAAAATAAGTTACACATTGTTTTTGCCAACACAAAGTGTGTTTCAATGTCTAAATACGAACAAATTCGACAATTTTTTAACATATTATGTCGGAGTAGTCTAGAAGTATCGTGCTCGACTCGAGTTTGAATGAGGATGCGTTCCATCGCCTCTAACGGCACTAAATGACAGCCTGCATTCGGCTTTGCTAACATGTCCTCTACTGAAAAATGATTCCCATAAAGTAGTTTTTTTTATGTTTGCTACTTTAAATGTTCTACGAGAAACACATCTTTCAGCAGTGGACATTTTAACAAAGCCGAACACGTGGACCCGCATTTTAGTGGACCGGTGGTGCGATTTGAACCCCCATACCCACCAAGGTCCAAATTCGAGCGCTGTACCGCTGGACTACCCCGGAAACTTGACCACTGAATTTTGAGTCGATCCCTGCCGTCATCTAATTTGTAAAAACTGTTGTTCTTGTTGACCTGCTGCCTCAAACTGCTTAAAACTCAAAAGGAGTCTGTGACAATTGTGTCATGTCAGGTCACAATGCTCTTCAAAACTTTTCTTACACTTATTGAGCCATCGAAGATGATTGTACAGAGATAGGGGACTACGACACTAATCACAAGATAATAATCCCAAGGCCACATCTTTATTAATTCCTAGTTTGGACTAGAAATGATTCAATTTAGTTAATCCCAAGCCTGGATAAAGGAGGAGGGTTTGAGCGAACAAGGTTAGCAACCGGTTACTACTGTTACGGAAACAATCAAGAGGATGCTATTCAGGCAGCCAACAGTAAAGAAGTGATCGCACGTACCTGGATGACAGAGTTACACACAGATGACAGGGTTGACTGAAAGCCGAAAGGAAGCTCAATCTTCGATTTGCAGAATCTTCAATGCCAACAAGACTTTGTTGTTGTTCTGCTGTAATTGTTGTCTTATTGCCCCATGCTTATTTTTAAAGTTTTGTATAATATAATAATAATGTATAATATAGCATCTCGAATAATGCCCCTTTCCATTGTTCACTATTTTCGGAGGCTTGTAGAGATATGCCAGTTCATCGACTTAGCTATTGTTTCCAAAATTAGTTTCCGATCAAGAAAGTGTGACAATCGTCCCGAACAGCATCCGTTCAAGAACTTTTTGTGACCACTACTCCTCTTCTTCCAGTCGGCATTTGGACAAGCCACGGTTACGATACATGAGATTGCATCAGGATTTCTACAAAAAACATGTCAAACCAGCGCAATCTTTGTTGTCGCGATACCAATGAAGGGAGATCGTGAAATTAAAAGTTATTTCAAATGTGGTAGTTGCTGGTCTTTTTCGTCCAATCCATTTATACGGACGATGGGAAATGGGTGTTGTGACAAATATATCTGAAATATCTCATTTCAAATTTGTCAATCTTCATGATCTATCGTAACTTTGTTACTATTTTGCGATCTGGTCACAATAACAACCCATGTTAGTGGTCACAGAGTATAGTTGGACAAACCAGTGGCAAAAATGATAGCACAACTCAGATGACAAGGTTGAGTGAATGCCAAAAAGAAGTTCCATTTTTGATTGAATGAAGGAAATTACTTGGTCCAATTACTACGTTTGCCGCCCAAAAGACCAGCAACAAACGGTTATGGAGTGGACAAAAGAAAGATCGGTGGGGCGGAGGTAAACCACAGATCTATTCGGGTAAATTACATCAAAATGAATGTGTCATGGGGGATCAAACAAACATTCAGGCAAAGTGTTCGAACACAACGAATCATTTTGTGGCTTTGTACGTTCTTTTAAATAATGTTACTTTGGTGTGGCTATTTGGTGTTACTGTTATTATTGTGCCTCTAGTAATTATTTTAAAGCAATAATAATAATAGCAAAAATATTAACCATAATAATAATAATGTTAATAATACTAATATTACTACTACTACTACTACTACTACTAATAATAATAATAATAATATCAACAATAATAATAGTATTAATAATAATATAATAGTATTAATAATAATATAATAATATTAATAATAATATTATTATTATAATAGTATCAACAATAATAATAGTATCAATAATATAATAATAATAATAATAATAATAAAAGATAATAGTAATAATAGTTACAATAATGATAATAATAATAATATAACAATGATAATAATAATAAAATAATAATATCAACAATAATAATAGTATCAATAATCATATTAATAATATAATAATAATAATATAATAGTAATAATAATAGTTAATAATAGTAATAATATCAACAATAATAATAGTATCATTAATAATAATATAATAATAATAATAAAAGATAATAGTAATAATATTAGTTAATTACAATAATAATAATAATAATATAATAGTAATAATAATAATAGTTAATAATAATAATAACATCAACAATAATAATAATGTCATTAAGAATATTATAATAATAATAAAAGATAATAATCATAATATTAGTTAATTACAATAATAATAATAATAATAATGATAATAATAATACTAATAATAATAATAATAAATTTGAATAAAAACTTTGTAACTCTACCAGATGAATAACATTTTTAGAAATAAAGTTTGGTAGATTATTGTTACAATGACCTACTACATTAACTTATTTTTCCACTCCGTTACAATTTTTAATGGGAAGCAGTTTTTAGTGAAATTCGTTTAAATCCTTCTAATGATACAAAAATATTGACCTTAAACTGTTTAGAGGCCGAAAAAAATGTTTCTTTAAACTCAGGAAAATAGAAATGTTGTTTCTATAATTCACATTTTGTATATAAATGTAGTCTTTATGAAAGTGGCGTTTGGCTGTTAAACCGACGAGATTGCATTTCACCGACGGTACTAAATACTAATCATTGTGTGAGTTTACTTTTTTAATTACTTTGAATGTTTTACAGCCCTTTAGCGAAGCCGGGCTGTAGACTCGCATTTGGTGCCGGTAGTGAGAATCGAACCCATGGCTACCCAGTTGAGCGCTGTACCACAGACCACGGATGATCAACAACGATTATCAGCACTTTTTGAAAAATGTTTTTTATAACTCCGCCTAGTTTGGAACAGAAATGATTCAATCTAGTCAGTCCCAAGCGTGGATAAAAAGGGAGAGTTTGAGCACGCAAAGTTAGCAACCTGACCTCTGTAAAAAATTTATACTGCTACGGAAACAATCAAAAGGACGCCATTCCGGCAGCCAACGGCAAAGAAGTGATTGCACGTATATGGATAGCAGAGTTACACAGATGACAGGATTGAGTGAAAACCGAAAGGAAGCTCAATCTTCGATTTACAGAATCCTCAATACCAACGAGACTTTGTTGTTTTGCTGTAATTGTTGTCTTACACTCTATCGACGTTATCATGGTAACTGAATCCAATTTCCTGTCTTGTGCCCCAAATTTCCCATCCCCAAATTGTAACCAGTTTTACAAAATTTAGCCTTTTGTTTTCCATACTGTTATCCTTCTAGTATAAGTTCCACATTCATTTTTTATAACAGCGAAAGCCTTATCTATTAGTATACATTTTCATTTAACGCTTTCTCAATTCGTTTACATTATTCTATGTTTATTACTTTGAATGTTTAATGGGAAACATCTTTCAGCAGTGGACATTTTAGCGAATCACAACGTGGGTGAGCACTTTAGTGCCAGTGGTAGATTCAAACCCGTGTTCACAGATGTCCAAATTCGAGCTCTGTACCGATAGATCATAAGTGTACACTTGCACTTATCTACCAAAGTTTATATGCAGATATGCTGCTGCGTTTCTTGTTTCTACATTTCAACGTGGACGCTGTCAAGTCCGCCTGACAAAGCAGATTGAGATGGATTTGAGTGCAAGATTAATAACCTGCCTATTGAAAAAACAGTGCTAGTTAAAAAGCGAAAACACCATATTTCATTAAATGACGGCAAACAAGTGAACGCAACATGATTCCAGTGACGGGAATCGCCAAAATCCGAATAGAATGTCCAATCCTCGATATGCATAACAGACAAAGCCGAAAATTTATTGTACAATTGTGTGGAACAATCTTGCGTCGCCCCAATGCTTTTTCGAGCGAAATAAATAATGGTGAATTGTGCTACGTAAACTGTCAGAGTCCAACTATTATCCGCATAATTAACGACTAATTTGAATTGACACACAAAGTCAGTCGCTTTATTTATCCCAAATCCCATCCCGGTCTAACTGAATTACTTACGTGGGCGTTCGATTGCCTACGTTTTGCAGTTAATAGAGGTCAATGGGATGCAATTAACAATTAGAGTTTGGGAGGAGGCTAATGATCCTGATAACTTTGAGTAATACTCACTCATCCAGTCAGAACAGCTATAGGAGCCCAATCATTAACCGAATGGACAATAACACCGCGTTGGTCAACGAGTAATTTGAACTGACATTGTAGAAGGCAAATTTAGTCGTTTATTATTTAGCCCCCTTGCCCGCTTTGATGTAAATTGATCTAATTTGGAACATGCGATGGAAGTAAGTATACCTCGAGTGTCGTTGGCCAAGTTGAAGGCCCGTTTTAAAACTTGTCTCAACCGTTACTTGATGTTGATTATTCGAACAATAAACCATCACATCCTTTTAACACAACGTAAAACCGACTCACCATCTTCAACGCCCGCATTCGACCGTACAGTTCCAACAAGACACGCCACCAATAGAATCCAACCAACGTCCAACATTGTATTTATTTGCATTATCCTATTCAACAGTTCCACGCAAAGATTGGAACACACGTGTGGCGAACACTGCTCAAAAATATGAATTCAATGGAACAACAAAAATCAGTACTAGGTTAGATCCAACTAAAGGTTTGCTAAATGAAATAATGCGTTTCAATGTGCTATTGTTACTATTATTATTATTGTTGTTGTTGTTGTTGTTGTTGTGTGATGTATGATGTGTTTATACCAAACAACCTTACAAACAAACATTCGTAAGTGTGTGTGTCCGTTCTTCTCTTATTGTGTTTATCAGTTTATCAACTACACGTATTACTATCCAGTAACAACAATATTGACTGTGTGTGTATTTTAAAAGAAAATAATACGATGCCAACATGCGAAATGTTTTCCCTTTTGACACAAAAAAGCACAGTAGGATCGCGCCAATGTGATTGGTTGATGATGGAAAGTGCATAATTTCGATTGACCAATCACAATACGACGTTTTGCACAATCAATAATATTTCAACCAACAGCCTACATATATCAAAAGGACTGATCCAAACACATGATTCACTCATGATGCATTTCTGTAGGTGTTGGGGAAAATACATACTAGTCAATGCGTGGGCGTGTATTGATTAAAATAGGATGTTGGGGCTATTGGCTTATTATATCATTGTAAATAGGATGAAAGTGGCTTCAATGGCCGAAGAAGGAGCGTGTGGTTTAAAGTCTAAATAAACGAACTATGAGACTAATCGTAATATATCGTCTTTCACAGTTTTACTATTTGGAAATTTCCTTTATAGTTAGTGGATATTGATTTTTTTCGTTGTCCTCATACCATGAAATAGTTAAAACAGGCTCCTTATATTTATCATTCACTAGCGGATCTGATTGAGGCCAACTGGCCAGTCACTCTTAGAACGGTGGAGGCTACTATCGATGATGAAAAGGGCTGAATAAGTCGACACAGTTGCAAATTTCATTTTAGAAATGAAAATTGACATTCATAACATTTAAATTATTATGATCGAAAATGAGTGCTACACAGACTAAACCAAAGTTTCTATATGACTGTCTCCAGTTAATAATAATAAAAATAATAGTAGTAGTAGTAGTAGTAATGATAATAGTAATGATAACAATAATAATAATAATAATGATAATACTGATAATAATGATAAAAATAATAATAATAATAATAATAATAATAAAAATAATATTAATAATAGTAATAATAATAATAATAATAATAATAATAATAATAATAATAATAATAATAATAATAATAATAATAATAATGATAATAATAATAATAATAATAATAATAATAATAATAATAATAATAATAATAATAATAATAATAATAATAATAATAATAATAATAATAATAATAATAATAATAATAATAATAATAATAATAGTAATAATAATAATAATAGTAATAATAATAATAATAATAATAATAATAATAATAATAATAATAATAATAATAATAATAATAATAATAATAATAATAATAATAATAATAATAATAATAATAATAATAATAATAATAATAATAATAATAATAATAATAATAATAATAATAATAATAATAATAATAATAATAATAATAATAATAATAATAATATAATAATAATAATAATGATAATAATAATAATAATGATAATAATAATAATAATTTTAGCAATTAGCAATAGTATGTTGCAATCCTTGTAATATAAATAGCAATCCGCTTTCGCTTATCAACTATCAGCTTGTCAGATGTTCACAATTTTAGCAATTCCGTAAACCGGTGCCGATCATGCCAGGGATTGAAACTAGTTGTGTAGCACCCAATTTTTAGATAATCCTGCCCCTATCATTACACACCCCATTTTGATACACCACTAACCACAAAATAAGGTTATGGGGGCTATCAACAGTGTGACAGCTAGCAAATACACAAATGGCCCACTTATTATATCCGCATTTTAAATTACCAAAAAATCAATAATGTTTGTCCTAAAACTTGGTAATTATTAATTACATTTGAAATAAAGGAGTGCAATGAAACCATCGCCAGTTGGACGAAAATCTGACGGTAATAATAAAAATAATAATAATAATAATAATAATGATAATAATAATAATAATAATAATAATAATAATAATAATAATAATAATAATAATAATAATAATGATAATAATAATAATCATAATAATAATAATAATAATAATAATGATAATAATAATAATAATAATAATTATTATTATTATTGGCTTAGATACTTCAGTAGAAGTAGCTTTCAGCACACAAGAAATTTCTATAATGATGAAACCGTCACGGTTTTCCTCGTGTAATTTATTGCATAGTAAGAGCCGTTGACCAAAAGTCAAATAGTTGAACTTTTTTCCAGCCTCTGTCACTTGCTCAGGGGCTAATTTTGTGCCAGGGTGGTTTAGCGTTACAGCGCTCGACCTCGGTGGGCATGGGTTCGAGTCCCACCACCGGCCCACTAAAATGCGGGCCCACGTCCGGCTTCGCTAAATGTCCACTGCTGAAAGATGTTTCTCGTGCAAACATTCAAAGTAGTAAATGTAAAAACATTAAAAAGATACGATACAATTAGCAGTATGTAACATCAGTTAGAATATAAAGTAAGATTAAATTACATAGTCTAAAACACTCAAAAATTAACGTATGTTCAAATAATGTTAAATGTTCATTACAAGTAAGTTACTTAGAGAAAAATGTTAAATAAATGTCAGAATCCATTGATTTAGTAAAAGCTGGAATATTATGGGTGTCCCATTTTATTTTCGGTAATGTTACTATTTATCAGTGAGGGATTATTTGTTTTTTATAACTATTATATTAGAATTGTCAAATTCATTTGAATAATAGATATACTAGGTTTTTAAGTTAACCAGGACCACCGTATAGCTGTTTCATCCTTATTTGGAATTATTAGCAGCACATACCTTTTAAGTTTTACACACAAATGAACTCGAACCAACGCCCTATCTGGTGTCAGGCCAGCGCCTTAAACCACTGAGCTACGGGCAGATGATCTTGGACCTGTAGATTTATTATTTATAGTGAATGTGATCAATTTTAATTACTACAGGTGAGAGAACCCTTTCACTAGGACTTTACCATATAGGTCCTTGCATACTGCCAGGTTTAATAGCCTATATAGTACGGTTCGGTTGTGTTGACTAATGGGTTTTTAAGGGATTATTCGTTTTTAGAATTGTTTTTAGTAAATGACGCAATATGGAATAAGTGCATGACTTAAAAACCTAGTTAGTGAATTATTACTATTGTTGTAAATATTTTTATTACTACTACTATTATTGTCTTTAATTTTATTATTAATACTATTAATATATTAATTACTATTATTACTGTTGCTATTGACATTATTTATTATCCATATACATATATTGGATCGATTTCATACTTTAAATGTTTTGACGGGAAACTAAGCTATATGTATACCATATGTAGCCGTTGGGTTAAGGGAGATAAGCCTGACAAAACATCAGGCGACCTTGTCATTCTTTGCAAAACGTTACGTCGTCATAAAGATGCTGTCTACTAGTCAAGAAACTTGGCTATTTTTCTACGTTTGTGTTATGTTTATCAAGCCTTAGAAATCGATTATTTAATATGCCGTACAAACATAAAAATAATGAATTCAATTAGCAGCGTGCTAGACGAGAATTCGCATTGAGTGTCGACAGTGGGACTCGAATCATTCAGTATCAATTTTCGTGCCCTTTCATTCCAGCTCATTTCCCTATCGTTCTATTAACACCCAGGTACACCAATTGATTGTCAGCACTACAATGTACCTCAATGTTTCTTTTTGTTAATAGAACAAATACTTTACAAAAGATTTGCACCAAGTATATATATATATATATATATATATTCATTAGTAAAACATATCTACTAAATCAATAATTATATGATGTCTCGATAAAATAAGCAATGTGAGATTAGTGTTTAAGATTACGATTGCTATTCCTATACATATAAAATGGATGCAGAATAAATCAAACAATTTTTTAGTGCGGTTAAAGGAAAACACACCATGCCAGTTGAAAGTATTCAACAACACTTGCTACTTATCTTAACAAACACATCTGTTGTTGCTTACTAATACAATTAGATGAAACTATAAAAACGAATTACATATGCACAAAAAATCGATTCATATAGCGATAAGTGATGATGCGATGTGTCACGTGATCATTTATTTAATAGTTGGTATATTTGTATAGAATATCAAACAATTTCCAGTGCATGGTTTCATACGCTTCTTCATTCATTTGATGACGGTAGTTGAACCACCTCATTATTGGTTCCATGTTCGGATAGTATTCCGATTTTCTATCCAAAAAAGGTTGTCAGATGCAAATTAAATTGGGAGGTGGTGGGGGGAATAAATAAAGTTTCTTAACTAGAAAACCGCTGTATTGTGACAACACCAGTGTTTACAGAAATTTACGAGGCGACCATTCTCGAGAGAATCCACAAGCCTAACAGTTCACGTATAATAAATGCATGGCTTCAGACTGAGCGGAAATCCAGTAGAGACTAGTTATACTGCTGTGTTCTCAGTCCTTGCTGTTATTAGTCTAGTCGCCCAACAACACCGAGTTCAAGATGCACCACGTGAAGGAGGAACAGTTAGGCATATTACCATCATTGGAATTTGAGATTACTCTAATCCTCTAATCCAAGGGTGAACCCTTGGAATGTTAATAATCTTGGGGATTTGAGTAATGCATATAAAATCTCAAATTTTAATTTTGGTGATATTCCTGGCCAGTCTTTCTCCACGTGATACATCCTGGACTAGGTGGCCATATGCATCTAGACTAATAAGAGGAGCAGCTGAGTGCATAGCAATATAACTTGACTTTCACTGGACTTCCGTTCAGTATATGGCTACTAGTATACACCCAATTTGCTTAAAAGGTATTTCAAGGTAACAATTTGCCATGTGTAACCGGTTAAGTTTGTGGATCCATCAACCAGCGTCAAACCTAAAAAAGATAGCCTTGTCAATTCGTGTGAACACTGGCGCCGTCGCAATAAAACGGTCTGCTTGCCAAGAAACTTCATTTATTCCAGCCCCCCCCACACTACCGACAATCTTTTCGTATAGGAAGCTATTCAAACTTGGAATTAATGAATTTATGTCATGTTATGTCATTGTTTCTCGTTGTAAATGGCATGCAGCTTTACGACCTGACACTGTTCGTTTTATTTACATTTTTTAGTTGCTTAAAATGTGTTTATTTAAAAGTATAAATAATCAATTATTTGTCAGTTTAACTTATATATAATAGCTGCAATGCGGGCATTAGAATAGAAATATTATCTATTAAAACAATTGTGTAATTATTGACCTAATGTGTATCAAAAATGTCTGATCGTTTAAAAAATACTCTAATATTTGTGTAAATATGACATTAAAGGTACTCTTGAAGTTAGGTAGTTATGCATTGATCTATTTTAAAACCCTTTTGTTCTGAAGAACATGGGGTAACGAAGATTGTACAATAAATACATACCATTGAACATATTATGAGATTGAAATTCTACTTGGATTATCCCAAATCCCATCATTATTCTTTAACCCAGTTTGATAAAATGCTGTTTTTTTGTTGAGTGCGCAAACTTTATAAGCATTACTTAAAGTCATCAACATTATTAGCATTCCAAGGGTGCAGTGATCGCTACACGTGTGTTTCATAATAAATAATAAACGACTGAATTTGCCTTCTACAATGTCAGTTCAAATTACTCGTTGACCAACGCGGTCTTATTGTCCATTCGGCTAATGATTGGGCTCCTATAGCTGTTCTGACTGGATGAGTGAGTATTACTCAAAGTTATCAGGATCATTAGCCTCCTCCCAAACTCTAATTGTTAATTGCATCCCATTGACCTCTATTTGGGATGCTAATGATCCTGAGGATTTGAGTAATGCTTATAAAGTCTCAATTTCCAATGATGGTGATATTCCTGACTGTTCGTCCTCCACGTGGTGCATCCTGGACTAGGTGCCCCTAGGCATCTAGACTAATAACAGCAGGGTCCGAGTGCACAGCGGTATAACTGGGCTTCCGCTACGGCGGGTGGGTGCAAACATACACCCAGGATACTTAAAAGGTATCTATAGGTATACGTATACCATATGTAGCCCTTGGGCTAAGGGAGATAACCCTGACAAAAAATCAGACGGCCTCGTCAATCTTTGCGAACAGTGGCGACGTCACAAGGATGCCGTTTACCAGCCAAGAAACTTTGTTATTTTTCCACGTTTGTCTACGCTTGTCAAGCCATCGAAATCGATCGTTCTACATGTCGTATAAATATGGGAAATAATGAAGAGGTGACCACATCACCAACCAAAATGAATGACCTCTATTAACTGCAAAACGTAGGCAATCAAACGCCCACGTAAGTAATTCAGTTAGACCGGGATGGGATTTGGGATAAATAAAGCGACTGACTTTGTGTGTTAATTCAAATTACTCGTTAATCATGCGGATAATAGTTGGACTCTGACAGTTTACGTAGGACAATTCACCATTATTTATTTCGCTCGAAAAAGCATTGGGGCGACGCAAGATTGTTCCACACAATTGTACAATAAATTTTCGGCTTTGTCTGTCATGCATATCGACGATTGGACATTCTACTCGGATTTTGGCGATTCCCGTCACTGGAATCATGTTGCGTTCACTTGTTTGCCGTCATTTAATGAAATACGGTGTTTTCGCTTTTTGACTAGCACTGTTTTTTAATAGGCAGGTTATTAATCTTGCACTCAAATCCATCTCAATCTGCTTTGTCAGGCGGACTTGACAGCGTCCACGTTGAAATGTAGAAACAAGAAACGCAGCAGCATATCTGCATATAAACTTTGGTAGATAAGTGCAAGTGTACACTTATGATCTATCGGTACAGAGCTCGAATTTGGACATCTGTGGGCACGGGTTTGAATCTACCACTGGCACTAAAGTGCTCACCCACGTTGTGATTCGCTAAAATGTCCACTGCTGAAAGATGTTTCCCATTAAACATTCAAAGTAATAAACATAGAATAATGTAAACGAATTGAGAAAGCGTTAAATGAAAATGTATACTAATAGATAAGGCTTTCGCTGTTATAAAAAATGAATGTGGAACTTATACTAGAAGGATAACAGTATGGAAAACAGAAGGCTAAATTTTGTAAAACTGGTTACAATTTGGGGATGGAAAATTTGGGGCACAAGACAGGAAACTGGATTTAGTGGAAATGAGGATTGTTTTTTGGGATTATCTAAATTAGATAAAATAGGAAAATGGTACTGAAGGCCATCGAAGGTTGTAAGAAAATTCAATAAAAAATGTTGAGGTTATACAAAAAAAACTACGTGACAAGACGAATAATGGCAATGATTGCAGAGAGGTAAAAGAAACAGCGGTCGACACCAAAGAGAAGATGGTTAGATTGTGTAGGGGGGCAGATATGAAGGACAAGCGAGCTGACATAGATTGAAGCTGCCGATAAAACCAAATGGGAAAAGCTTACCAAAAACAGCGACCCTTGATAAAAGAGGAAAAATTTGTAAAAAAAGAAAGATTCTTATCACCGGCACTAAATGCAACTTGTCAATTTCCTTGGCTAAACAGTTATTAGTTAAAAGGGAGTGTTTTCACTAAAAGGCCGGGGTGATATGGCTCTCAACTTGAACTAACTACTACTGGCACAACATGTGGACCCTTATTTGGCTTTACAAATAGAAAATAGTTAATTTGTCTACATGTGGAAAACGAAATGAAGAAAAAGGTTCTTCCCGACTAAAACAAATTGACAAAAACAACTCTTTACAACGGAAGAACATAATGTAAATGAAGAGAAAGATTGCCTTTGGCAAAAGTTTCGTTCTGACAAATTACAATGCAACTAATCCAACGTCAAAAGAATGAATTTTGTATCCTGAATGGCTGACAAGAAATGCATTGCTTTGACAAGTGCATATTTAACGAGGTTGTTGACAGGATCCGCATTTAGCCGACACAAAATCAAATAAAAAAGGGAACCTTTTATAAAATGAAAAACAATTTATCATCATTTACTTCGTGAAATATTTGATTCTATTCCCAACATCGTTTTGTACTACGCGATGAGCTTGTGTTTCCCACCAAATAAAAATGTAATTATTTCACTATACACAAACTTACAATACTTTTTTATAAGGTCAATTAACATTTCATTATAACGTATGTATAATGGGGTATTGTGTTAAATATCTATTAAACTTTTTTGCTGTCTTTCTCTATTTATCTATCTATCTATATATATACATATACACACAGAAAAAAATTAATTCTTGTGTGTTTGAAAGTATGTAAGGTCAGGTTAGCACCAAATGCGGTTTTTGTATAACCATCATTTACCACCACTATCACTGATTCACCACACTCAAGGTATTATCATTATTGTTATTGTTTTTGCGCTATTTAAAATGCATTTTAATTACAATTTAACAATTTATTATTCCAAGTCAACTGCTAAATGTCAAGAAAAGGAAAGTTCGCTTTTGTACGTATTAAAAAGTATCTACTTATAAATGCACGTTAGTAGTATATGTCAAAATTAATTCAAAAAATGTTTTGAGTTCATGATAAATATTTGTTTCAGATGGAAATTTATTTATTTATTTTATTAATTTGTGCAATTAACATACAATATGGTTTATTATGTGCTTTTTTATTACATTAAAAAAAATATGAATAGTTTAGAATTTAAAGCAATTAGTAACGTCAATATTACAGAAATTCTATATAAATTATGCACATGGATGCACAAATATTTTTAAAATATCATTTTTAATACTTTAAACGCATTTTTCAGCAGTGGACATTTTGGCGGAGCACACGGTTTGAAGAAATGGGACTAGATTCGTTGTATTGTTCCTATCCACAAACATCTTTACCAAAAGGCTAAAGATTTTAATTTGCATTTGAAGAAATACCAGAGTATTCTTTGTTTGTTGGCTAGAATGGTTTACAAAATAATTTTTTTTTGATAAACAGATGTGTCGGTATGGTCTAGCGGTACAGCGCTCGACTCAGAACGTGAGTAAGTATAGGTTCGAATATCACCACATGCAGATCTACGTTTGGCTCCGCTAAAATGCCCAGTGCTGAAAGGTGCGCGTTTCCCCCATTAAAACATTCAAACGAACGAATAAAATAATAAGTGCATCCAGCCCCATTATCGACAAACTTGTTCTTCGTATCAATTGCTACAATTTCACGCACCACTCCCGCAATACAAATTTCAAACCATGTTTAAGGTCAAGTGGTTAGATTAATGTAATTGGTTAGTAGAGTTAACCTTTTTGGTTAATTTTTTGGCACTACACGAACCATCCTCCATATTTTGTGTACAGTGTTGCAAAAATGTTTATTACCCAAAACAAATGTAGTCACGTGCATTTGTTTACGTAAAAAGCAAGATCTTTTTTAAACATTCATAATATACTTTATTATGATGTAAAATAAATAATCAAATGTCTAAATATCACATGAAGTTAGTATTTACTTGAATACAAACTACTAGTTGTAACACAAATTGAATTTGTGCACTGTGCAAAAATAATTGATTCATCATTTAAAAATTAAATTGACCTTGACTAACGATTAGTCTTCCCAATGCCAATGGAAAATATTTGTCTATTGAAGACTTTCCTTTTGCGCCGGTGAGATTTTTAAATTTTATTATAATTATTAATATTGGGTTGCTAATAAACCTTAGGAATTAAAAAATGCTTATCAAGTTTCAATTTCCAATGATCGTAATACACCTAACTGTTCGTCCTCCACGTGATGCATCCTGAACTAGGTGCTCATAGGCATCTAGACTGATAAGAGCAGCAACCGAGTGCTTAGCGGTATAACTGGCTTGCCATTTTAGCGGGTAAGTGTAAGCATACATCCAGGATACAACAAACCCTCCTCCTTTATCCAGGCTTGGGACTGGCTAGATTGGATCATTTCTAATCCAAACTAGGCGGAGTTCCTGCATAGTATAAATAAGAAATTTGTTCTTAAACAATATTTTCGTCTTTGGAAAACCTTTAAGTAAATAATTATTTTTGTTATAAACAATCAACTATTAACACCAGTTGTACAACTCTTGTTGTGTGCAAATACATCCTACATTCACAATTAATGACACCATTACTTATCTACTTGATTAACCTCACAAAATGTAGCTGAGCGTGGGTTCGAATTACACTGTAGGCACTAATTAAGGCCCTTTATTTAATTTCATTTATTCATTTTGGTTGGTGGCGTGGGGTTACCATATTTATATGACATATAAATGATTAACTTCGATGACTTGATAAGTGTAACAAACGTAGAAGAATAATAAAGTTTCTTGACTGGTAGGCGGCATCCTTGTGACGTCGCCACTGTTCGCAAAGATTGACGAGAATGTTTGATTTTTTGTCAGGGTTATCTCATTTAACCGAACGGCTACATAGGATGACTGTTAAGTGTATCCTCACACCCACCCGTCGTAATTGAAGCCCAGTTATACCGCTGTGCACTTGGATCCGGTTATTATTAGTCTAGATGCCTAGGGGCACCTAGTCCAGGATGCACCATGTGGAGGACGATCAGTCAGGAATATCACCATCATTGGAAATTAAGACTTTATAAGCATTACTCAAATCTTCACAATCATCAACATCCTGGCATTTGTTTAATGCTTTATTGAATATTTATTTACTGAAAATGTTCATCTACAAAACATTTAAACACTACAAATCAAATGGATAAAATAACCGATAAAGAATGATCATTTTGTGTTATTGATTCTGTAAAAAAACTTTAAAATATTAAAATGATAATCCCAAGGATTTAAATAACGTTTCTGTTGCCAATATTACAGCAATATCCCCACTGACTCCACATCTTGGAATAAAATTAAACAGTGAACAGGAAACAAATGCACAGTAGTCTAGCTGTACAGCGCTCTCGACTCAATCTTGGGTAGATGTGAGTTCGAATCCCACCACCAGCCCACCTGAATCATTTTCCCGTAATAAAAAAACAATAAATACTATTCATCAAAATTTCGTTTTTATTTGTTTTTGTTCCAGCCTCTCAATCCAATTAGCCTCCATCCAGTGTTGGTGATTAGATTGAAAGCCATGCCAGCCCTTCTCCTAAAACATAGGTCTTTTGTACTCTTTCAAAATAAAAAATAAATAAAATTAAAAAATGAACATTGTACCCAAATTTAGAACTGTTCGAACAGCTTTGCCAAAATCAATAACAGTGATAAATAGGTATACAATGTTTCGTTACAAACATTGTTTGAATATCATGTTGCATATGAAACAATGTATCAGTGGTACAATAGATGTGCTTTCGAAAAAAAGCATATAATCGTTCTATTCATTGTTCAAGCACACAGATAGAGAATTCATCAATCGATAAATAAAACATTAACGAAAATTTATTGATTAATCAACGTGAACCAATCGAAATTGGGTACCGGTTCTCATTCAACTTTTCACTAGCGTGTCAATTGAAATATTTCGAGCACATAATAGATAGGTTGCATTTTATAAAATACAAGTGTTTTTATTTATAGAATCATCATTCATTCATTTATTCATTGATTTGATTGATGAAGTAGTTACATTGACATTATTCCTATATTTGTATGCCATAATAATAAATAATCGAATTCGATGGATTGACACACGTAACAAACGTGGAACAATAACGAAGTTTCTTGGTTGATAGACGGAAGATTGACGAGGCCGCCTGATGTTTTGTCAGGATTATCTCCCTTAGTCCAGCGACTCCATATAGTATACGTACACCTTAAGATGTCTTTTAAGTACTTTGTGTGTATGTGGAAACCTAGAATGCATGAAGAAAGGACAGTCATTGAAAATTGAGAGTTTATAAGCATTGCTCAAGTCCTCAGAATCATTGGCATTCCATTTACTTATTTATCCCCTTAAGTGGTGCACTAATAGGATAAAATCGTGTCAAACTGGCTCTCTCACTATTTAATCTAATAAGCGGCAAAATTCAAGTGTAGTTCAGAAATAGGAAGCAGTCAAAACCCAAGACAAGCAACGTAGGAGTTTTTTTAAAGAAACAATAAGGAGATACTATTTTATAAAATGGGGAAAATAAGTGAAAGTAGTCTGATTTTGATAACGGGGTTTGGCAAAATCCAAACAGTGCTCGACCTTGATCTGCAATCAGCTCTCATCACCGGCGCACGTTCGGCTTCGCTTAAATATCCACTGCTGAAAGGCATGTTTCTTGTAAAACATTTGAGCGCCGGGTTCAGAGTAATCACGAATGCCCTGACTCCGGGTGGAGGCTCGCCATTGCACTTTGGAGGGTTGAAGCTCGCGACGATCCCTAATCGGGTTCGCCAAGGCACGCTGTTTTTGTCAGTGTAGAGACCTCACGGTACTCCCTTGCTTATTTGTGCCGGGGTAATCTAGCGGTACGGCGCTCGAAATCGGACCTCGGTGGGCATTGGGGTTCGAATCTCATCACCGGCCCAGTAAAATGCGGGCCCGTGGGCTTCGCTAAAATGTTCACTACTGGAAAACATGTTTCTCGTAAAACATTCAAAGTAATAAACAAAATAAAAAAATTAATAAATAAAGATGAGCAACCTAACTTTTGTAAAACATCCTCCTTAGAAAACAATAACACACTTCCTTCAATGACGGCGAATAATTAAAAGCAGCGTGATACCAATGATGAGATTTCGGAAAATCCAAATGGGATTTTGATGTTGGAATATGTACAATGGCATAAATTTATCGTACAATTATACAGAACAATCTTGTATTACCCCATGCTTTTCAGAACAAAACGGCTTTAGAATATTTTTTTATGTTTGCTACTTTGAATGTTTTACGGTAAACATCTTTCAGCAGTGGACATTTTAGCAAAGCCGATTGTGGGCCCGCATTTTAATGGGCCGGTGGTGGGATTCGAACCCATGCCTACCGAGGTTCAACTCGAGCGTTGTACCTCTAGACCACCTAAATTTAGGAATACCTGCAATGTTATATTTACACAAACGTTAAAGTATTTTTTTTAATGATAAGACATACCAGCATCTTTGATACACATTCGATTAATAATTATAAAACACTTTTAACATTATAAAATAAAGGTAAAATAGATTTCAGTCTTGGGAGATGCATCACATGGAACAACCCTATTCCCATCAGGGAACAATTAGTCATCAAATTCGATTGTTTACTGTACTGGACAAATACAGAAATAATAGAGAGATAACTACCACAATAATACTGGTTACTTTATTGAAAACTTGATACGTTTAAATGTGTTTTAAAAAAAAATATTTTCAGACTTTAATAGAATAAATAAACAATTTGCAAAAATGATTGTCAAACAATGACATTTTCAATTTTATTTTGTCATTATTATTATTATTACCATTATTATTACTATTACTATTATTATTATTATTTATTATTATTATTATTATTATTACCATTATTACCATTATTATTATTATTATTATTATTATTATTATTATTATTACTATTATTATTATTATTATTATTATTATTATTATTATTATTATTATTATTATTATTATTATTATTATTATTATTATTATTATTATTATTATTATTATTATTATTATTATTATTATTATTATTATTATTATTATTATTATTATTATTATTATTATTATTATTATTATTATTATTATTATTATTATTATTATTATTATTATTATTATTATTATTATTATTATTATTATTATTATTATTATTATTATTATGTTGTCAAATTTGATTTTGTTTTGTCGAGAAACATGTTTATCTATAAAAAACGAATTAACTATGTATTTGTAATTAATAAATGTTTGTTCTATTGCAGAATATTCATTTGGTTATTACTAACCAAAGTATTCTCGAGTAAAGCAAGAATGAAAAATTGTAGGGGTTTTAGTAACAACCGTTTTTCCATCTATTTGAAGTAGATTCAGACAGAGTTTGTGCAAAACTATAAAAGTAACTTTCCAAAGCTATTCGAATTCTCATTGTAGGTTTTATATCGTTACAATAAACTTATTACTTAATTAAAGTTCACAAAATCTTCATTTTCTCACATTCTGTTACAATGTAATATTTTGAAATATAAATACCATTCGTACTTACCCATGTTTAGATAATAAAGAAGGTTAATTCCACATTGTGTCTGATACTTAAACAGCTCAACAACATACGATGAAATAAAACAACTCTTTATTGATTTGTATTGTTTTTAAAAACTCATGGATAAGCAAAACGGTTATTGGCTAAATCAAAAAGACCAATAGAAATTGTCCAAATGAGTTTGAGTGGGCGATAAAATAAAGGTCTTTAAATAAAGAGCCAATATAACCTTGAAAGGGTGTGTTTTATTGGCTACAGAAATCAACTATAATGGTCATATGTGCCAGATAAAAGACATGGCCACAATGAATCACAAAAAGAGAATTAATTAATTCAAAAAAACCCGAAAGCAATGGGCTTGTTCAATCATGATTTTTAAAATGTCAAATTTGGAAGGTTTAAATTTATATAGACAGCCAAACAATGGTCTGCATTTGTGGATTGAGCGGCTGTCTACCTCTTCTATTCCGGTGCGTTTTTAGAAAAGCATATTGTTTATTTTCGTTTTTTTTTACCTTTTATAGTTTGAATGGTGTGGGAAATTTAATTTAGACAAGATGGTGCACATGGAACTTAGGCCCGTCCAACTTTGAATCTAGCGATTTAATTATCTATGTCAGTTCCATCATAAACAAGAAGTAAGTACATTTTTGTTCATTGTTTTTATCGTGTACTTGGCTCAACTTATTTTCCTATAAAATTACAACCGAATATCTATATTATTTTTCAAGACCAATGAAACTATTAATAAAGTCTACTTTTTAAACATTATTTAACACCAAATGCTTTTGATTAATGAACACACAAGATATTAGCCGAAGAATATATATATATATACGCTTTAAAAACAACAGAAAATTACAGTTTCTTTGTGCAAAAGCAAACTTTCGAATGATTGTTAAATGACCGGCTATAAATGAAAAAAGCGAAAGAATTCTTTTCAAAATATTATTTATTTATATTTTTCTATCAAGTAAGCAATTATGAATGTATACTTTATTCGTAACGTGGTATTTTAAATCTTTCTATTCCAGAAACAAACATTATTATCATTATTATTTCTTCTTTTTCTAACAAGTTACCTCTATTTAGTTCACCCTGGATAAGACATCTAGACTAATAACATGAAAGACCGAGTGCACAGCTGTATAACTAGGCTTTCACTTGACACCCGCTCAGTCAACGGGTATTAGTATACACCCAAGATGCCTAAAAGTTATCTCAATGTATCTATTTACCCTATGTAGCGTCAACCCCCATTTACCCCTCATAGGATCGCCGCTTCAATTCTTGTTAACACTGGCGTTGTCGCAAGGAAGCGGTCTTATGGCCAAGAAACTTCATTTATCTTCCCCTCCCCCTCAAGTTCAATTCGCATAAAAATTCGGGATGCTATGTTCTACCACTAACTTTTGTTGCTGCTTTGATCGTTCCAGCTTCTAGCATCTTGTAGTCTTTTCATGATGCAAGGATGATGCTTATCCTATCTTATCTTATCAATACTATTAAATTTGTATTTATCAAATACTCCCACATATTTTGGGTGCTGTATTTTATAAAATACATAAACACAGAAATATGTCAATGAATGTGCTATGTCGCCTTGTTTTTGTTTTTGTTATTCGTGTATTTATCGTAAAGGACGTGTGACAGTATATTGATTTTTTCAGTCTGACGATTAGTCATTGATGTTCGCCAAAACGACGAATTAAAAATGGCGAGAAAAGGAGTGAAAATCAACGGCCCTGGATTAATACAGAAATAAAACATGATTTGTATTCAATGTACAATAATAATAATAATAATAGTAATAATAATAATAATGATAATTATTATTATTACAAAACAATAAATAAACAACAAATGTATAAATAATATTACTATTACAAAACACTTTTGTTTATAATAAGCACAAGGCAATAAGATAACAGTTACAAAAAAGCAACAACAAAATTCCATAATTTAAAAAGAATGTGGGACAACAAAATTATTTCATGTGTTCGAACATTTTACCAAACGTTTGGTTTAATCCCATGAAACATTCATTTTAATTAGATATTCCCAAATGGTCCTTAGCTACGTTTAATGTGGTTTACCCCCAACTTTTCTTTTGTTATTTCCAATTGTCCATTCCAAAACTGTTTCTGCTAATCTTTAGGGCAGTAATCGTAGAATGTAACCAAGTAATTTTCTTTGTTTAATTGTAATAATGTGGATAAGAGTCAGTTTTGCTGATAAGCTTATTGCTTGAAATGTGATTGTGCCAGGTAATTTTTAAGATAATTCTAATACACCGGTGATGAAAAATATTTACCATCTTATCAATCTTGTCTGTTTGTTTCCACGTTCCATTCGCATATATTGCCGTAAAAATGATTGTTGATGCGTACATACAACGTTTTGTCTTCAGGCGAATAGAAGAACATGACCATATTAATTTGAGTCTATTGAAGACTGACATTGCCTTTTCAAGTTTGGCTTTAACATCAATTTCGGATTTTTCGTCTTTACCAATAATGCTTTCCAGATATGTAAAGGAATCAACAGTATCTATATTTTGTCCACTAATTTTGATGGGCAAATCATTGTTTGACTTGGAGCAAAACACTTTTGTCTTTGAACAATTAATCCGTAAGCCAAAACGAGAACTAATATCACTAAGATGTGTTGTCATATTTTGCATTATTTCTGGTGTTTCACTAAGTAGACCAACATTATCTGCAAAGTCTGTCAGGGTTCAGTTTGAGGCCAAGAGACAAATTATTCATAGAACAAGTCACAACGAAATCGATGACATTTTCAAACATATCAGTGTGACCACTTATTGTTCGAACACAACAAATTCAATTTTGCGTAAGGAACGGTATTCCGTAAAACTTGACAATTTTAAAAAGTCTTTATAAATAATATGAATTACAGTAATAATAATAATAATAATTTTATAAATGTTGAATTTTACACAACATATGACCTTGATTTCGAGATAACCCAATTTGTGCAAATTATAAAATACAGTCTCACATACAATAAACGGATATATGCATTTATCAACATGTAATCCACAATTGCCTAAAAATGGACTGTATACAGACGAGTAAGTCAATTTTGCACCATAAGTCAAACGACAGAAAACTAATTAGAAGTGTGAATTATAATAAATAGCATTAAAGTGAACTCAAAAATAACCACAAGCGTCTAGAACTGGTTACTACACCACAATCAACAGATACATACATTCATTACACATGTAAAACAATACAAAGCCGCAATCGTCTTTGCTGGAATAGTCTAGTGGGAGTCTAGCGATTAGAACCTCGGTAGGTTCAACGTCGACCACCGGCATCAAATGTAGGCCCGCATGTTCTTTAGTAGGACACTTAAAGGAGCACGTGACCGCATCTATACAATAAATGCCATTTCGGACAATTAGAGGTGTGAAATACATTAAATATTATTGAAGTGAAGGTAAAAATAATAAGTATTTAAACGCATGTTGCAGTTGTTGTACCGGGGTGGTCTAGCGGTACAGCGCTCGAATTCAGACCTCGGTGGATATGGGGGTTCGAATTCCATCAACGGCCCACTAAAATGCGGGCCCACGTTCGGCTTTGCTAAAATGTCCACTGCTGGAAGATGTTTCTCGTAAAACATTCAAAGTAGCAGATATAAAATAAAAAAATAATAAAAATAATTTTCTACAGTTACTACTTACTACTTATGAGTAACACATATCAATTGATTTTAACATTAATATTATTACTATGGTAATAAAAAGAATTATTAAAAAATAATAACAATACTACCACTACTACTGCTACTACTATCAATTATTATTATTATTATTATTATTATTATTATTCAACGCTAAATACAATTTATATATTAATTAATTTTTTCACAACTTAGAATGTTTTAAGGGAAACATTTCCCAGCAGTGGACAATTTACAAAATTTAACGGTTGTAACAACCTGCTCTAGTTACTTATCCTAGGCATATTTAACTCTTACTAATACATACTTAAGATAATACTTCCAATAAAAATTATTTAATAATAAAAAACGTAATATTAAAAATTAAAACAAGTTAAATTTTCCATTACGAAATAATTTAAGTCTGAATATTGCAAGCTGTCAGGCTGTTTTTATTATAGTAAATTAAAAAAAAACCTACTTTTTACAGAACAAGTTTTATAAAATGCAAAATTATTTTATTATTTTTAAAATACCAAATAGTGTATTTTAAAAACAGAAATAATTTTTTTTAATATAAATTTTTTTAACGATAAACTATCTATTGTAATATTAGACATATCTAACTCTTATTCTTGTTGCTACATCAGCGTTCCGATAAATTACCACAAGGAAGTCAAAACGACATGATTCCCATAACGGTGCTTGGCAAAATCTGAACAGAATTTTCAATCTTCACAAAGCCAAAAATTTGGAAAATTCTATTTGGCTCCAAAATTGATGGGGGCAAACAAATGAAACATTCCTATTGATTAAAAATGGGCATACAAGGGTAAGAGGTTAAAATTCTGGCTTGTACACATTTCTGAGTGGACTGCATCTTACAACGCCAATGTTTTGCAGGGGTTGTTACGTTGACTGGGAGTAGGTGGAAATTGTTGTAGGATATTTGAGAGAGGGAGAGAGAGAGTATGTGCAGTTGACAAAAAGCAGAAATAAAATTTTTAGATACTACTTGCAAATAGTTGCAAGTAGTGTTCTGTTTAAAAACCAAAATTTTTAGGTTTATTTAAAAAGAAGACTTGATTATTTGGTTAATTCCATTTAATGGAAAATCTTTTTTGCAAAAATAATCTGTGTATTTTAATATGTATAGTTTTAGATTGGTTTCATCTGTAGTTAAAAACATATTTGGAAGTTTATTGAGCACGGAGGTAACCAACGAATAAGTTTTTTAATGTTTGCGTAATGTTCATATTTATTATTATTATTATTGTTATTACAAAAACCCTTTTGCTTTAAAAATAAGCATGGGGCAATAAGACAACAATTACAGCAAAATAACAACAACAACAACAACAAAGTCTCATAATTCAAAGAGAACATGAGACAAGAAAATGTTTCCATGTATTTGAAAATTTTACCAACCGGTTTGCATGATCCTTTCAATTTGATCTTCACGAATAGTTCTTAGCCAAGTATTCTGTGGTTTACAAACCTTTCTTTTGCCATTTACAATTGTCCATTCCAAAACTGTTCTTTCTGGCCTTTTGGAACAAATAATTTTCTTCGCCTAATTGTAATGATGTCATGTCGTGAACGAAAGTCAGTTCTTCTCATGATCTCATCATTTGAAATGTGATCGCGCCAGGTAATCTTTAAAATACTTCTAAGACACCGGCGATGAAAAACATCCACTATCTTATCAATTTTGTCTGTTCGTTTCCACGTTTCACTCTCATATATTGCCGTAGGAATGATTATTAATGCGTACAAACGAAGTTTTGTTTTCAGGCGAATAGAAAAACATGACCATATTGATTTGAGTCTATGGAAAACTGACATTGCCTTTTCAAGTTTGGCTTTAACATCAATTTCAAATTTTCCGTCTTTACCTATGATGCTTCCCAGATATGTAAAGAAATCAACAGTATCAATATTTGGTCCACTAATGTTGATGGACAAATTATTGTTTGACTTGATGCACAACACTTTCGTCTTTGAACAATTAATCTGTAAGCCAATTGATATCACTGAGAAGCATTGTCATATTTTGCATCATTTCTGGAGTTTCACTGAGTAGACCAATATCATGTGCAAAATCCAAATCTGTTAATCTGCTTTGGTTCCATTTGATACCATGAGATAAATTATTCATGGATCGAGTCATAATAAAATCAATTACCAGAAGAAACAAAAACGGTGACAAAATACATCCTTGACGTACTTCTGTGACAATTTCAAACATAGCAGTATGACCACTTTTAGGTTATATTTAATATATTTTTTTAAATAAATTTGTTTTTGGGTTATTTTATGCGCACTTAAAAGAATTACGATTATAATGATATTTTGCAACCAATTGTAATTCATCCTTAGAATGCCCTCATATTTTATATAATTTTAAAATTCAAAATTTTGCTTATCAAGTTTTTGGTAGTAATGTATTTATTTTTCTTATAAAGTGCTTATTAGTCGTTATTTAACATTTTCCTCGTGTAGAGTAAAAAGTACAAAATCCGCAAATTATTTGTACGGCCATTGCGTCACAAGTGATTAATGATTCAATGACAAAATGAATAAAAATAATAAGAATTTTGATTACCAAAATTTGCTAAAACGTTTTAAACAATCAATTCACCGAGCGAAATGCGCAATTAATTTGAACACTTTAAGATATGTGTTGCATTTTTTAAAAGTTGCATAAAACCTATTAATGTATTAATACAATCCTGCAAAATGCAATGTGTGCATTTTTCCAATTAAAAATAATAGAAGGCGTAAAGTGCAAAATGAATTTATGGCGTACATTCTCTTCAGTCACAAACACATGTGGCCGTTAAATCCATATGAGAAAGTTCAGGTGGAAGGGATCACTCACTTGTTAAACCAGTAGTAACGTGGCAGCTTTTGAGGTTGCTGGTCAGTTAGAATTGATTAGATTCACTGTAAATAATAAATTTACAGGGTCGCGTTCAACCACCATTAGCTCAGTGGTTAAGGAGCTGGCCTGACACCACATAGGGCGCAGGTTCAAGTTGATGTGTGTGTGTGTGTGTGTAAAACTAGAAAGATATGCACTGCTGATGAAACAGCTATACAGTGCTCCTGGTTGACTTAAAAACTTATTAAATTTATTATTCAAGTGAATCTGACAATACTATTATAACATTTCTAAAAACATATAATCCCTTAAAACCCCATTGTTAAATATAACCGAACCGTGCCATATAGGCTATTAAACCTGGCAGTATGCAAGGACCTATATGGTAAAGTCCTAGTGAAAGGGTTCTCTCACTTGCTAAACCGGTAGTAACGTAGCAGCATTTGAGGACACTGGGCAATTAGAATTGATCCCAATTCACTATAAATTATAAATTTACAGGGTCAAAGTGTTAGCCTGACACCAAATGGGGCGTGCGTTCAAGTTCTTGATTCCAAATAAGGATGAAACAGTACTTTTGGTTAACTCAAAACCAGGTGGATTTATTATTCAAGTAAATCTTACAAAAAATCCTTGAAAACCCATTAATAAAATATAAATATTAAGGCTAATAACTACACAGGCATTCAAAACACAAGCCATACATTTGGTCAATTCAAGATAAAGTTAGACACTATCCTGTGCGGACAAAATAGGTTTCAGTGTGTGAATGTAAACAGATTCAAGTGTTTTTATCATATTGGAAACCAGAGAAGTTATTGATACCTTGAAGCAATCATTAAAATTAAGTCGGTGCTTTGTTTGAACCAAGTGACGTAATATTGACGAAGTGCACCAACGTTCATTTGAATTGGACTCTTTATCGATCCACTTGGGAATGTGTTCTTTGGCCCGTTCAGATAAGCGACAAGTTGTCCGACCAATATATTTGTCACGGCAACTACAAGCGAACTGATAGATACAATGGGAGATGGAGAACATTTCTTTGGCTATTTTAATGTCTATTTCTTAACCTAACATAGTATTCTTGTATATATATATATATATATATATATGAAAAATATACGATATAAATTCATTTTACATTTTACATCTTATATTTATATTTGGCATTATAAAGGGAACCTACTGCTTTAAATTGATTATATTTTAAAAGCGACTGATTTAATCATTATATAACGCCCAATTAATTGACAAATACTGCAGGAGTAATCCAGATTGTAAAGCACTTGACTCGAGAGAGGGTAGGCATAGGTTCGGGTTCACCAAATGCATCAACTGTTACCAGCTGAAAAAACAAAGATACACATTACATACAAATAAATAATCTTGCTTTATTTTGTTTGTTAGTATTGCGTTTTTACTTCTACAGCTCTCCTATGCTGTAAAACAAAAAAATAAAATTTCTGACCACTATATTTTGAAAATAAAATAGAAAACAATTTACTACAAAGTGTGTAACTTAAAGACTATAACCGTAGTAAATTCAATTTTTCTTTTATTCTTTCAACTTTTTCCTCTTCTATGAGGGATTGCTGTTTCTGGTCAGCATTCTCCATTTGGTTCTGTTTGTAGCATCAATTTTACATACAAATAAATAATTTTGCTTCATTTTGTTTGTTAGTATCAGTTAGGCGACAAGTTGTCCAACCCAACACACGGGTTCAGTTGACCAAGATCGGAAATGAACCAATCGATCCGATTTTAAGCCTGAATAAAAAAAGCTGGGTTCGAACGCACGACCAGCAACCTGGCCTCTGTAAAAGTAACAGAAACAGTAAAAGGATGCCATTACGTTAAAGAACAGCAAATTAGTAATAACACGGCCCAAATGGCAGGGTTGAATAAAAGCTAAAAAGAATCTCAATCTTTGATTAGACGAAAAAGAAATACTTGGTTACATTCTATGATTACCACCCGAAAAATGAGCAAGAACGGTTTACAGAATGGGCAATTGATGATAACAAAAGGAAGGTTGGGATGGATTACCGAATACTTGTCTAGAAACTATTCAGGAAGAACAAGATAAAATATGAATGTTTTATGGGTTATCTAATAAACATTTGTAGCACAATGTTTGAACACATGGAATTATTTTGTTGTCCCATACGTTTTTTTAATGATAAAACTTTGTTGTTGTTGTTATTTGCTGTTACTGTCCCATGCCTTGGTAGGGTTATTTATGTTTTTTGTAATAATATTACTATAAATAAAAAATATTGAACATATTGTTATGTAAGATTACTACAATTATGACAGTTAGTACTTTGTGTTTACGTGCAACAGGTGTTTCAAAAAAAGGTGTTTCAATACAAAATAATAGATAAATCAATTTTGAATGCACGGACAACACAAATGATTTTTTAATTTAAAATGTGCGCTTATATTTAAATTATTTGTTTAAATCAATAAAATTGAAACTTTTTTATTCTAATAAAGTATATTAATTTATTTTAGACTTTTAAGCAGATATATTTTAAATAAAGCTTTTATATTACAGATACTGACAAAAGTGAATCCATTGTTGACCTACTATGATATTGAAATATATGTAGCACTTGTTACTTATCTTAGACATATCTAACGCTTGTTAATAAGTATCTTAGATAATACTTTACTAATATATATACATTTAATATTATTTGCAAAAAAATTCTTAATATAATACACAATAACATTCGTTTTAGCAATAAAGCACAATACCACCATTATGAAAACTTAAAAACAAACACAGATAATTGGTTTTAAAAAATAGTTTTATCCACTAAAATACATAAATATACAAAATAAAGGTAACAAACTTAATAATGTCAATAATTTAAGTGATATCCACGCTTTTGTTCAACTTCTGCAAGCCGCTTGGGGTAGGAATCTATCAACGTACCAATATAATCCTTCGAAATGCAATTTTTTACAACATGGTTAATTTTCGCTTCCAATGATACGTCAGTTTCCATGCGGTTAACCTCACGTTTTAAAATACTAAAAAGGTTTTCAATTACATTGAGGTCTGGACTGTATGGAGGAAGTTGAATAAAAGTAAGCTTTTTGCTTTTCAAAGCTTTTGTGGTCTAAATAAAGAAAAAGTATAGTAAATTGTAAGTTATGTTAAAATACACATTACCACTTTTGAAGTATGCACAGGAGCATTGTCTTGGATGATTGTTAAGTGTCCTGTAGCATTTCTGGACAGCTCGCTATGAAACAATTGTTTGAATATTTGTACAAATTCAGCGCTGTTTAAATTGCCACTAGTACGCATCCATTTTGGAAACTGATTGTACTTAATTGCAAAATATCCTTTGACACATGAAGGATGTGCAACTTTTATAGCAGTACAAGTGTGGTTGAGTGGAAAATTTGGACTATAAATAACCTTTGAATGTTCAGTCCATGGTTCGTAGGATAGGGCACACTCATCCGTGAAGTATATTGATCTCCAAAATGACGATGGATGATGTTTGTACTTTTTAGCAAACTCCACTCGTTGTAATCTATGGGCACGACTAAGTGGAGGTTTCTTAACAGCCGCTTTAAGAATGAAGCCTTCAGATTTCATCCTCCTTCTTACAATTGAATATGAAAATTCTTCTAAATATTGATTTTTTATTTGTTTAACGTTCATTGTTCTGTGTTTTTTAAGCTGCATGGTTATAAACTGATCATCTTGTTTGCTTGTTGAACGTGTTCTACCAACTGTGGGTGATCTGGGGCTTGTTTTATTGTTCAAAATATTGTACACAGTTGAAACATCTATTTTCATGCATTCGGCAATTGTTTTCACTTTTTTGTGCCCTTTTGTAAAAACTTTGAACTAATTCATAATCATGCGTAGACAAATAACGACGCTGAGCTGTTTTAACCATAATTATTAAGTAAGCGGAAATAAGAAACCTTTTTATCAAAATTCCAAATTTTGAAACTGAAAATAAAAAACGACCTTGTGCTTAAATTATTAAAAATAATTTAATAATTTTTTGGAAAAAAATTGTTTTAAAATTCTTTGTATTAAAATATTTTTAAAATAAATTATTTATTGACTATTTAAAAATACAGTGCAATTTTGTAAATATATGTATGAGCAGTTATTTTATTTTAGAAATAATTATTTTTTTAAATAAAAGGAATATAAAATTAAAATTTTTTTTAATAATTATTTTTGTAAATAAATTACATTTTTATATTTAATAAATTTTAACTAGAAAAAGTTAAAGTTTGGGAATTGGATTACCGGCGTATATATCAAGGTTATATATTTATTAAAAAATGTAGCGCATCAATAATATATTTATAATGTGTAAAAAAATTCGTTATTTTAAAAATATACATTAATTTATTTTATAAACAAAAATATTTAAAAAAAAAAAATTGAATGAAATATGTTGCCTACTGTAGTTTGTTCTACTACCTATTCATGAGTAGATTGTTTATTAAAAATTAAAAAAAATTCTATTTTTTTGAAAAATTGATTTAGTTCTGTTCTGACTTTGTCTACACGTTACTTGAATTTCAATCAATTAAAAATTTTATAATGTATATCATTTGCCATTAACGTAAGCAAAATGAAAACGATTTAAGACCGTGTAATAGTTAAAAAGAAACAACAATAATTTGTTGTATGCATCTAATGTGTATTTTTTTAAAATTGCGTTTTAAATTTTTCAAAATGTTACTCATGTCCGATTACTTCTTGTCCAAAATTCACAATTGCGCAAACATAAAATGAAGTAATGATGATAATGAGAACTAATGGAGCAACATAAATTTAGCAAATAATTTATTAGTATTATTTTTTAGAATTGTTATGTTAAAATTGTTTGACTTACTTGAATAATAAATTTAATAGGTTTTAGAGTCAACCAGGAGCACTGTACAGCTGTTTCATTCTTATTTGGAACCATCAGCAGTACATACCTTTCAAGTTTTACACACACACATAAACTTGAACTTACACCCCATGTGGTGTCAGACCAGCGCCCAGTGTCCTCAAATGCTGCTACGTTACTACCGGTTTAGCAAGTGAGAGAAGCCTTTCTCTAGAACTTTACCATATAAGTCTATGCATACTTAATTAGATCGATAGAAAGGTCCTTTTATGATCGCTTTTAGCCGTATTCTGAAAAGATCAATAAAATCATCTCCTTTGAATGATTATTTTAAGTTTTAAAATGCTTATTACTTTTCAAGTTTTGAATATGCTGAAAATTTTCGCATCTGTGTATATTCACACATTGGAACATTTTTCGTGTTTACAAAAACAGTTTGTCATTCTATTGAACTTACGTGGGTCGTAATGTTTGTGTTTGTGTATGCTTGTGAGTTGTACTAACTTAAATGTTATCTATATCCCCACTTTTTGTATATATACATATATATATATATATATACATATATATATGCTAAATTTTGTTTGTGACTGACGAGAATATACGAAATTAATTCATCTCACAGTTTACGTATTTTTATATTTTTAATTGGTAATATAAAAGGAATACAATGCTTTAAATTTTGTGGTTTTATTAATTTTAAACAACTCAATCCCATGCGATTTAAAAAATTTTCTGTTTTGAGTGTTTTGATGGCAAAGGAGCATTTTTCAGCACTGGACATTTTAGCAAAGTTGAACGTGGGTCCGCATTTTAGAGGGTCTGCGGTGGAGCTCAAACCCTCAAGCCCACTTACGCATTTCGTTACAAAAAATTGCTTTTTATTAAAGACTATCTTGTTAAAAGTAATATTTTAAAATAAAAATAAGAACAGTTACATAATACTTTTTAAAAATTAAAAAACAGACATTTATTTTAAACTACTACATTACTTATTAACTGACATAAGTAATATAAGTTATAAAAAATAAATTATATGTAGTAAAAATTATTTAAGAAAATACCCTAGCTATTTTTGTCTCGCTCTTTAATTAAATTTTTGACATAATCAGATTTTTAATTTTAAACATAAACATTATTGTAATTCAAATCGAACAGTTACAGTTACACATCTCCCATGTGTTTTACGCTACAACACAATCAAGTTAGCAGTGAATAGTGCTTAAATTAAAAAAAAAATCAATTACATAACGTCAATGGCCCAATACTCGGACATAATTAATGGCGCCATTTTGAAATTGTACTCAGACACTACACGTTCTACTTATTGGCAGTAGTGTAGATGTTGGAAAAGGAATGAAAATTGTTTATTGATTTAAATTTACCCTTCGATAAGGATTTGAATGAATATTGTTAAATGTCATAAGCGTCACGTGAAAGCGAAATGCTGTTTATGTTTAAATGTATAGAAATACTTCCCTCTGTATGCCATAATGGACACCAACCATGGTATCACACGCTATTATGAAGGTAAATGGATGACAGATATTTCAAATTATTGATATTATACTGCATACAATATTTGACATTTACATTTATTTATTTAGTGATTGGTAATAACTGCACTTCACTCTGGAGTATTGAGAATAAGAATATTTATTATGCAGGAACGTGAACAGTAAAATGAAGTCAATTTGCATATTCACTTACAAACCAAATATTTTGTATATTTGTATGTAGAAAACACTATGAACAATAGGAGCAATAAAGATTCGAGTTAACTTATCAGTATAAATTAATCAATAAGATAAAATTGCAGCAAGTATAAACGGATGATATATTGTGCAACTCTGCTTAGAAAAAATTGGAAATAAAAAATTAATTCAGTTAACCTCAAGCTTGAATAAAAGAGAAGAGTTTGTTACAGAAACAAAGAAGAAGATACAATTTGGGTAAATTCACCCATCGTTTACCGCCCGAAAGACTAGCAAAAACGGTTTTTGAATAGACAATTCATAATTATAAAAGAAAGATTGAAGGTAGACCACAAAAAATTTAGCTAAAAACTGTTTGAGACAATCAAATTAAAAAGTCTCATAGGGGACCGAACAAACATTTTGAGCAATATGTTCGAACACGCGGAATTATTTTGTTGTTGCATACGTTCTTTTTAAATTATGAGACTTTGTTGTTGTTTCTGGTGTTACTGTTACTTCGTTGTTTCCTCCCCATGCTTACTTTATGGCAAAAAGGGTTTTGTAATAATAGATAATTATATTATGTGACAGCTTGGTAACGTTATTTTTCAATGGAATATGTCTCCAATAAACGATAATTGTACGAAATTTGGAAAAAAATACGGTAAAAATTTTCACATTCGTAAATCATCTTAAACAAGTGTAAATAAAGCTGCTGTGACCAATAAATTAAGGCGTTCAACTCAATAAGGTTTCCCCTCGCAGGTTCGAATTCTGCAGGCCATGCTAATGATCCTGAGGATTTGAGTGCAATGCTTATAAAGTCACAATTTCTAATAATGGTGATATTCCTGACTGTTCTTGCTCCATGTGGTGTATCCTGGACTAGGTTCCCAGAGGCATCTAGACTAATAACAGCAGGTACCGAATCCAGAGCAATATAACTGGGCTTTTGCTGAATTCCCGTTCGACAAATGGTTGCTAGCATACACCAAAGATGCCATATGTAGCCAATTATGTTTATGGATTAGTCAACCGTAATTCCTGCGAAGACTGACATCGTCGCTAGGAAGCAGTTTTCTAACCGGAAAACTTTATTTATCCTTCCAAGTTGAATTCGCATCCCACATTTGTTTTGTAAAGAAATTCAAAAAGCTATTCAAACTTGGAATTAATGAAAGAGTGGCTCTGCCGCCGTTATATTAATGCAGCATTTTTAGTTCAAAATTTTTGTACTTTTTTCTATCAAAAGAAAATAGTGGGAAAAAGATTAATAATTATTATTGATTGATTTTATTAATTACTTGTTTAAAACAAAATATAAAAATTAAAAGTTACATTAAATTATATATTGTACTTTACACTTGTGCACTATAAAAAGTAATTCTTTAGTATGTTTTAAAAATATGGAATTGTGAAGAGTTTATACTTTAATAGCAACACTCATACAATCGGAATTGTTAAATGCAATTGACGCATTTTGAGTTATTAATTAATGTACTTAAAAATAGTTTGGATCAGAAATGATTCAATCTAGACAGTCCCAAGCTTGGATGGAGGAGGAGGGTTTGAGCGCGCAAGGTTAGCAACATGGCCTTCGTAAAAATTTTATACTGCTACGGAAACAATCAAGAGGACGCCATTTCCGGCAGCCAACGGCAAAGAAGTGATCGCACGTATCTGGATGATAGAGTTATACAGATGACAGGGTTGAGTGAAAACCGAAATGAGGCTCAATCTTCGATTTGCAAAATCTTTAATACCAACGAGGCTTATTGTTCCATGCTTATTTTTAAAGCAAGAGGGTTTTGTATAATATAAATATATATATATTAATACTCCAAGTTTATATATCTACAACACAAAAATTTAACGTTGTTGTTACTTCATAATAAACATTGTAATTTGTGTAGCAGAATTAATTAATTCTTTTTAATATTTCGTATTTAAATAAATAATTTTTAAAATATTTTTGTTTTATCAATGCATCCTTGTTGAGGATAAAATATTTTAATATTAACAACAACCTGATAATATAATGTTACACTTTCAAAATTAGTTTAGTTTTTATCAATTTTGATTGATTCATTTTTACAATTCCATCCATTAGTTGACGGCAGAGCCACCTGTTCATTAATTCCAAATTTGAATGGCTTTTCGAATTCCTATACGAAAAGGTTGTTGGATGCAAATTAATTTTGGAAGAGATAAATGAAGATTTTTGGCTAGAAGACCGCTTCCTTGCGACAACGCCAGTGTTCACTGGAATTGATGAAATAATTTTTTTTAGGGTTGACGCCAGTTGACAGATTTACAAGCCTATCCGTTTACACATGGTAAATAGTTACCTTGGGATAACTTTTAAGTATTTTGAATGTGTACTAGAACGTATTTACTGAAATAGGAAGAAGGCGGAACAATTAGGAATATAACCATAATCAGAAATTGAGATTTTATAAGCATTACTCAGCGTCCTCAAGATTAAATTAAAGTATGTTTAAAAAATTGAAGTAAAAACGAAGTATAATTTTGTTAAAACAATTTAAAAATTGCATTAATTTCTTTTTAAATAATGTGAATATTTTACAAAAATTATTTAAAACTAGTTTGTTTGTTGAAACATTTCTTATGTCGCTTGAAAACAAGGAAATACACTAGTTAATTTAAAATTATAAATTATAATTATTAAATACGAATTTAGTTAAAATGATTATTATTGTCATTATTATTATTATTATTATTATTATTATTGTTATTATTATTATTATTATTATTATTATTATTATTATTATTACATTATTATTATTATTATTATTGTTATTATTATTATTATTATTATTATTATTATTATTATTATTATTATTATTATTATTATTATTATTATTATTATTATTATTATTATTATTATTATTATTATTATTATTATTATTATTATTATTATTATTATTATTATTATTTATTATTATTATTATTATTATTATTATTATTATTATTATTATTATTATTATTATTATTATTATTATTATTATTATTATTAATTACAATTAAGACGGGGTGGTCTAGCAATACAGCGCTTGAATTCGGACCTCAGTGGGCATGGGTTCGAATCCCATCGCCGGCACTAAAATGCGGGCCCACGTTTGGCTTCGCTAAAATGTCCACTGCTTAAGATTTTTCTCGTAAAGCATTCAAAGTAGCAAACATAAAATAAAATAAATAAATTCGGTTATTTGCTGGTAAGGAACAGAAAAATAATTTTTTTATGTTTTAATCACAGAATGTCTAGTTGAAGTTTCGTTACAAAAACCGATCTATAAATTTATAATAACAATTTTCAATTTTTGGCACAGTTTTATTGTTGATAAAACACTGCATATCAAAATAAACTACAGTATATACTAAACCTTGTTTGAAGAATTTTGAAATATTGTTTATTTAATTTTTCAAAACGCATAAAACCATCATTACATAGCACAACTGTGTTAGTTAATTTAAGCAGCAGTATTTTTATTTCATAATTTAGTAATTTGTTTTAATCTAAATGCAATTTTCGTGTGCCAGAATCACAATTTATTTATTTATGTTTTCTGTTTTGAATGTTTTACGAGAAAGATTTTTCAACAGTGGACAATTTAGCAAAGTCGAACGTGGGCCCGCATTGAGTGGGCCGGTGTTGGAATTCGAACCCCCATGCCCACCAAGATCCAAATCGAGCGCTGTACCTCTAGACCACCCCAACACAATTGTTTTATGTTGCAAAATTTGTTTTCAAAATTAATTGAAATTCACTTTTTGTTTACATAAAAAATCAATTTAGACACAAAGCACGTCACAATAGAAATAGTTATGTCTTCTTAATTATCTAATTGGTTTTAACTGTCCACTACTACAAAATTTTCATTCATTCATTCATTTTGGTTGGTGACGTGGCGTCACCTCTTCATTGTTTCCCATATTTATACGACATGTAGAACGATCGATTTCGATGGCTTGACAAGCGTAGACAAACGTGGAAGAATAACAAAGTTTCTTGGCTGGTAGACGGCATCCTTGTGACGTCGCCACTGTTCGCAAAGATTGACGAGCCCGCCTGATTTTTTGTCAGGGTTATCTCCCTTAGCCCAAGGGCTACATATGGTATACGTATACCTTTAGATACCTTTTAAGTATCCTGGGTGTATGTTTGCACCCACCCGCCGTAGCGGAAGCCCAGCTATACCGCTGTGCACTTGGACCCTGCTGTTATTAGTCTACATGCTTATAGGCACCTAGTCCAGGATGCACCATGTGGAGGACGAACAGTTAGGAATATCACCATCATTGGAAATTGAGATTTTATAAGCATTACTCAAATCCTCAGGATCATTAGCATCTCACTACTGCAAAAAGTGTGCGCACATTCCATGTTCCGATCAATGATTAAGCTACCTTTCGGCTTTTACTCGACCCCGTCATCTGGATACGTGTGATCACTTTTATGCTGTTGTTTGCCGGAATAGCATTCTTTTATTGTTTCAGTAGCAATATTGATTTCTTACAGAGACCAGGTTACTAACCCTGCGCTCAAATCCACTTCATACATTCAGGCATGGGACTGCCTAGATTGAATCATTTCTGGTTCAAACTGGGAAGAGTTAATTTGCCATCTATTTTTTCTAATATTAATTGTATCAATTTTGTTTTTTGTATAATTGGACAATACATATACCGAGGTGCGTGAGCATGGATTGAAATCCCATTACTGGCCCACTAAATGCGGGTCTACGTTCTGTTTCAATCGAAATGTCCACTGCTAAAAGATGTTTTCCGTAAAACATTTAAAGTAGTAAGTATAAATAAAAAATAAAATAGATATAAGCATATTTTGAATTTTAAAATGATTAATATTGACCAATTTTTGTTAAAGTTTAGATTAGATAAAAAATTATCAAACAACTTAATCAATAGCATACTGAAGCATTTAAGCTAAGTGTCTACAAAAAGATACAATCACATTGATTATTTTATATTTTTTAGTGTATTATGCGACAAATTATTGAGTAACCGAAAAAAGTTAGGTTCGCTTTGTATTTTCTATATTATTTTGCGTTATATTTCATATTCATAATTTTACGTAGTTATTTTTATAATTAAGAACATGTATTGATAAAATTACGAATTTATTTTACTTTCTATATAGTATGATTAAAGTGAGTATTAATTTGCCAAAGATGCTTGAATTCAATAACTACGTTTTTCTCACTATTTTCTTTATTTAATGCTCGTTTTCATCCACCAGAGCGGAATTTCAATTCTTGATTTGCTTTAGTTTACGACGAAAAAGCATTACAAATTTTGGAAATGTCAAAATTATTGGATTTAGAAGTTACGTAGCGTTACTTAATTTCCCCGGAATCACCAACTATTTATATTTAAATTCTATAAAACTTTAATGTTACAGTATATATTGTTCTATATTTTTACTATGTTTTGTTTGTATTTAAACTACTATTATCATTAAATAATTATTAATTAGGTCACTCTATTTAAAAAATTGTTACGTGCCCTTTTTTTCTTATTATTTCTATAACAACCGTAAATAATACGCCCATTAACTCCAAGATGATGAATAAGATAAAACATTTCCAACTATATTTACTTAATTATCCATTCCGTGTTCAATGGTCATTGCTCCAGTTAATATAATTTTATTTACTTAACAAAAAAACGAACATTTACGTTGCTTCTACCATTTATTGATTGAATAATATCGTTATTATTCAAAATGGCTGATAAACAATGCCGCAAACATTAATAGACCATCCGTAATATCGGAAAACAAAATCAATTTATTTCAACAATACTGTAATTGGTCAAAATTCTAAAATGACCTTCAAATATACTCCATATCAAATGTCGATAGACCAATCACGTTGCTTTTCAATATGGACGTGTACTAAAATGGAAATCTAAAAATAGAATTGATAAATTTGCATATTTATGTCAAGTCCTATTTTTCAAAAAATGGAGGAAATAATAATTACATTTTTTGCATTTTTTACATTTTATAAAAATTCTAAACGAAAAGAATAATTAATTGCATTATTTCCAAATAGACAAAAAAGTAATCTACATTTTGATGAAATAAACAGATTACCAGTTAAATATCCGGTTTTAAAAACATTTCTTTTTTGAATTATTTATTTTTTAGCAAAACATTTTCATTTAATTTTTGTGAGTTGACTGCGAAGAAAAATATTGGTGAAAGTAAATAAGATATTCCGTTCACCTTCACCGTAGCCATATCCGGTTGAGAAAGGATGTGGTTTACAGAACCAAGCAAGTATCTTCATCCCTAGAAAACAATAATACTAAAAATCAACACTTTGGTAAAGCAATACTAACAGCACAATTCTAATGGCGGGATTGAGCGTGGAAAAGGATACAAATGATCCTGAGGATTTAAGTAATGCATATAAAATCTCAATTTCTAATATTGGTGATATTCCTGACTGTTCGTCATCCACGTGGTGCATCCTGGACTAGGTGCCCATAAGCATGTAAACTAATAACAGCAGGTAACGTGTGCATAGCGGTATAAATGGGCTTCTGCATTGGTGTATGGGTGTAAGTATACACCCATGGTACGTATAAGGTATTTTAAAGTATATGTATACCATATGTAGTCCTTGTGCTAAAGAAAATAATCCTGACAAAAAATCAGGCAGTTTCGTCAATTTTTATGAACAGTCGCGCAATCACAATGATGCCACCTACCAGTCAAAAAATTGGTATTTTTAATGTTTGTTAAATAGAGCGGCCTATATAACTAACCAAATTAATAAATAAAAGAATGAATAATTTAGTGTGAAAGCTCAAGATAGAGTTCAGTCTTCGACATGTTGCCTTATACTCTTTGAAACAAAAGAGGCCAGTCCCCAGTCTAGATAAAAGAGGAGGGTTTGATCGCGCAAGGTTAGTACCCTGACCTTTGTAAGACTCCAAATTGTTACAAAATCAAGCAGTGCCGGGCTGGTCTAGCGGTAGAGCGCTCGAATTTGGACCTCGGTGAGCATCGGGGCTCGAATCCTATCACCGGTCTACTAAAATGCAGGCCCACGTTCCATCCAAAGGAATAAACATAAAATAAAATAAAATACATAGAAAAGGACGTCATTCTGGCAGACAACGGCAAAGAAGTAGCAATACAACCCAAATGACAAAGCTGAGTGAAAACCGAATGGAAGTTTAATTTCCGATTAGACGACGATCATTAGTTGGTCCAAATTCTACGTTTGCCGCCGCCCGACAAACCACCAAGAACGATTGTGGAATGGACAATCGAAAATGGCAAAAGAAAGGTTGGGGGTAGGTCACATAAAACGTAAACAAAAACCATTTGGAAAGATTTAATTGAAAAGAATATTTCACGAACAATTGAATAAAAACTGTTACCAAAATGTTCGAACACATGAAATCAGTTGGTTGCCCAAAGCTTATTTTAAAGCAGAAGGGTTTTGCAATACTACTACTAATAATAATAGTAATGATAATAATAATAAGAGTGGATTCCAACCTTAGTTCAATAAAATCAATATAATTGGCGATTACATTTCAAATATGTTGTGAAATGCTTCTTGCCAAAATTAGTTTATCTGCATACCGCTTATGATTGAAATGATTTTTTTCAATTTAATTGAATTGAAATTGTATTTGTGTTTGTGTGTGCACTCATTTTTTAATATAAAAACAATGTGTTTTATTTATAAAAACCGCTCTTAAATTGTGTAAAGATTGTTGGCGGTATACAATTATAAAAAGACACTTCTTTACGCCGTTTGTATTGATTAGTGATTTAAAAAACAAAACTGTCCATTTTTCTATAGATAATAATTTGTTTTTTTTAATGTGTATTACTTTGAATGTTTTACAAGAAACATCTTTCAGCAGTAAACATTTTAGCGAAGCCGAACGTGGGCCCGCATTTTAGTGTCGGTGATGGGATTCAAACCCGGATGCCCACCGAGGTCCAAATTCGAGCGCTGTACCGCTAAACCACTCCGGAGAGGAAGGAATAATAATAACAACAATAAGAAGAAGATGAAGGCAAATAAATAATAGTAGTAATAAAAACAGCAACAATAATAATCATAGTGCTACATATATTAACAAAAGCCAATTATTTTGTTAGCGATAACCATTTTCACTATTGGATGACAGTGAGCAATTAGAATTGATCAGATTCACTAAAAATAACAATTTTACAGGGTCAAGTTCAACCGCCATTAGTTTAGTGATTAAGGCATTGACCTGACACTAAATAGGGCGTTAGTTTAAGTTTGTGTGAAGGTATACACTGCTGACGATTTCAAACAGGGATACAAAACAGCTGTTGAGAGCTCCCAATTGACTGAAAACAAGTAAATTTATTATTATTCAAGTAAATCTCACAATTCTAATATTTCACTCTTGAAAACTCATTAATTAAAATATCTTTATTGCAAACCAAATTCCAATGAGAAGTAAGCAATTGAAAATTTAAAAAAATAATAATTTAATTAAATTGCAATTTTTTTAAACATGAATGAATAAAATTTGCATAAATTATTGAGAAAAAAAACAAGATTAAATAAAAGTGAACCGAAAAAATGTTTGTTTTTTCTTGTTACAGGTAGGATTAATCCAGATTTCAATTTATAGCGAATGTGATCAATTTCAATTGCCCAGTATTCTCAAATGCTGCTACGTTACTACCGGTTTAGTAAGTAAGAGAACCGTTTCACTAGGACTTTACCATATTGGTCCTTGCATACTGCCAAGTTTAATACCCTATATGGCACGGTTCGGTTATATTTTATCAATGGGGGTCTTAAGGAATTATTTATTTTATATTCATTCGAATAATAAATTTATTTCGCTCTGAGAGTATAGGACAAGGCAAGATTGTTCTATATAATTAAAATTTAAAGTCTTGGCTTTAAAGATCGTGAAAATTAAAGGCTGAAATTGGATTCGGATTTCGCCTAACCGCGTCATCAGAATCATGCCGTTTCCCCCCCCTTAACTTTCTAAACTAGCATCCTCGTGTGCTCTTTTTTAGCAATATTGATTTTTTAGAAAAGGCCAGACAGATAACTTTTCTCAAACGGACCCGGTCTGGTAGGAGGGCTAGTTTATCTGAAACACAGTTGGCTTCTAATTTGGAGCGCTTTGCTTAAACAACGCGAATCATTAACATTCTGCACATGTCATCATAACTGACCCATTTATGATCAAGTTGTGTCAATTATAATTGCAACAAGCATAATTCTGCTTTCACTTTGAATTTCACTTCATCGCTGGTGTGCATTCTGTTTCGGGTTATCACGGACGTTATTACTGTTGCGTCTATTGTAAAAGCAATTATGTGTGCGTATGTGTGTGTGTAAACACATGACGTGGTGGTGATCAAGTTTAATACAAGGGTCAAAATTCAATTATTATCATTATTATTATTATTGATACGAATAGTGCAGTTTTAGCCAAAGAAAGAATGACGTATCATGTTGGTTGCAAGAGCGAATAGTTTAATATATCACTAATGAGTAGTGACTCCCTGGTCACGTATTGATGCAGCAAAGTGCCTTTCTCAATCAGACTTAAAATCGGCTGCGGTACTGTCAATATTTTGGTATGTATTGAAGAAGTCACCACGTCACCTACTACGTCATCAGTGTCGGGGTGGTCTAGCGGTTCAACACTCGATTTGGACCTGGGTGGAAATCGGGGTTCCAATCCCATCACCGGTCTACAAAATGCGGGCAAACGTTTGACTTCGCTAACATGTCCACTGCTGAAAGGCAATAATAATAATAATAATAATAATAATAATAATAATAATAATAATAATAATAATAATAATAATAATAATAATAATAATAATAATAATAATAATAATAATACTAATAATAATAATAATAATAATAATAATAATAATAATAATAATAATAATAATAATAATAATAATAATAATAATAATAATAATAATAATACTACTACTACTACTAATACTACTACTAATAATAATAATAATAATAATAATAATAATAATAATAATAATAATAATAATAATAATAATAATAATAATAATAATAATAATAATACTATAATAATAATAATAATACTACTATAATAATAATAATAATAATAATAATAATAATAATAATAATAATAATAATAATATTAATAATAATTGTAATTTGGATATATATATTTATATATATATATATATATATATATATATATATATATATATATATATATATATATATATTCAAAATGTGTTGTCAATTATTTACAAAAACACATTCAAAATCAAATGTTTAAAAAGCAAGTACAACAGACACTGTAATCGATACATACAATATGTAGTAAATTTTGTTACTGACTATTTTTTCCGAATTCAAAATTTGACTTTTATCAAAAAATTGAATTATTTTGCTCATATACAATAAAATATTTTCAATTATTTTTTAAATTTGGAATAAAACAAAATGTTCAATTTTTAGAAAATTATTTGTCTACATATGTTTCAATTTGACTCAAGTATATTAATTTGAATAAATTTATGTGCAATTTTTAATAAAAACGTTCATCTGGAACACTTCCGCAACAGATTCCAAGTTCGACTGAGAAATAAGGACGGTTTGACTGCAGAATTAGCAATCTGATTATTGTCAAAAATAAAAACTAACAACTCCGCCTAGTTTGGATCAGAAATGATTCAATTTAGCCAGTCCCAAGCCTGGATAAAGGAGGAGGGTTTGAGCGCGCAAGGTTAGCAACCTGGCCTCTGTAAAGAATTAATACTGCTACGGAAACAATCAAAAAGACACCATTTCCGGTAGCCAACGGCAAAGAAGTGATCGCACCTATCTGGATGACAGGGTTGAGTGAAAGCCGAAAGAAAGCTCAATCTTCGATTTGCAGAATCTTCAATACCAACGAGACTTTGTTGTTGTTGATTTTTGCTGTATTTGCTGTCTTATTGTCCCATGCTTATTTTTAAAGCAAAAAGGTTTTGTGTAATATATATATATATAAGGAAATAACATAAGATGATACCACTTTATTTAATTACAATAAGCGATCATATGGAACAATCTTGCGTTGCTCCACACTCTTTAGAGAGAAAGGGTTTTTAAATAGTAATTAAACAATAACAATAATAATAATAATAGTCAAATAACATATTCCCGAAAAGCAAAAGTATTTTTGTTGTGGTATGCGAGTTAAAATCAATAAAAAACTCCTTTATCACTTAAAAACATTCCAAACGCCATCTTTGATAAGAAAACAATTTTATTTTTCAAACAACCAATAAGTAGTATATAAGAAAAAATAAAAACTTTTAATCATTGAAAAGTGTTAATCACGTGAACAATAATAATTCAATAGTTGATTTAAAAAACAATCCTTTAATTGCATTTGAAAAAATATGAGTCAATTAACACTTTAATACATACTGATGAAATATTATTATGTAATTGAGAGTTGCAATCATTGATTAATTGAATAGTTTATTGTACTTGAAATGAACAAATTAAAAATATACATTAATAAAATTTTGTGTTTGTTTAAAATGTACACTCAGTTGAAATAAAGGATATATTGGAAAAAAAACAGACATGGCCTCGATTTTTAGATAAACTATATTCAAAGTTCAGTATATCAGTGCAGCATAAAACTTTAACTTATAGTACCATACAACATTAGATGACAGTAAGCAATTAGCATTGATCGGATTTACTATAAATAAAAATTTACAGAATTAGTTGTAACCAGTGGTTAAAGCACTGACCTGACATCTGAAAGGGCGTGACTTAACCAATATGCACTGCTAATAATTCCGAATAAGGATGTGAAATTGGTGCACAGTGGTTCTGGTTGACTGTAACTAAGTCAATTTATTATTGAAGTGAATCTGATATTTTTTTAGTAAAATTGGTTCCAAAAACGGGCGATGATTAGCGCGATGAGGCGGTTTGAAAAGCAAGCGGTGTTGCTTACTGACGAAGGTTGCGTGAATGAAAGCTCGTTGCGATTACGTACAGTCATTGAAAAAACACAAGACCGATAGAAAAGCGTCTATTGCTAAATTATACAGGATTAAAACATGTGATCGAACCAAGATGAAAATGGACGCGAATGTGTTCAATGGCGTGAGAATGGTTGTATATACAGCCGTTCCTATCGATACGCATCATTGACAAAAGTGTTAATATTTGAAGAATATTGTTTCTAGAAATTAAATGTTAATTTTCGTAACAAAATAAAATAATATTGTTTATTATTTTCGAGTTCCAATTTTCATCGTCAATTGTCACCGCCACAATCCTGACTCTTCAAAAAAAGAGATTGATTGATGGAACAACGAAGCCACTGTTTTCATAGCAACATACATTTTGAATTTTTATTACATGGGGGTTAGGGTTAAATGTTATAATTTGTAAACCAGCAAGTGTCCAAATTACAAATATACATTGTATAAACTATTCAAGATATCAGCTTCACTTTGTTGTAAATAATGTGTAAATTTGTATTTTAAACTATTTAAAACGATTTTCGACTCTATTAAATTATCTTTCCCTTTTTCAGCTCTTCCCTCTTTTATAAAGGGTAGCTGTTTGTGGTTAAGTTTCTCCTTTTTCGTTCTGTACCCAACCAATTTGAAGCATTATGACCCTTAAATAGTCATGGCGTGGATGCGTTTTATTCTGCCGGATGCCCATCCTGCCCTAAACACTTATTCAGACTTGGGACTGGCTAGATCGGTTCACTTCTAATCTATATTATGTGGGGGGGAGGGGTTAACGCCAATAAATTATGCATAGTACAATCATAAACAAAACCAGTTTTTGTATGCACAATCTGATTAAATAGAATACTTGCTTAAATTTCAAGTTCATTAAATAGAAAACCAAACGAAATGGTTATGAAATAAACGATAAACAATGAAAAATGTAACTGAGATTGGAAAATCGATTAGTATTTATTCAAATGTTACAATCCATTAATTAAAACACGCATTGACCTTATGATTATA
>JAKXYG010001285.1:60000-100638 GCA_025895645.1 Cardicola forsteri | reverse complement strand
TGATGATTTTTTAATTTACATAAGCTTATAAATAATTGTTTTACACGGGACATGAGCATTTTTCAGCCAGTAAATATTTTAGTAAAACCGAACGTGTGGACCTGCATTTAGTGGGTCGGTGGTGGGATTCGAACCCTGATACCTACCCAAATCCAACTCGAGTGCTGTACAGCTAGGCAGCTAATATTAGTACTGTTGAATGGTAATTTTTATTAACATAGTTATTACAGCTTTCGTTGTTTAAATTAATTTTGCAAACATGTAATATTGTTTTTTTTTGTTTGTGAAACAATTACAACTGCGGCGTAGAATAATAATTACACTTCAGTTTATAAGATATTACTCAATTTTGAAATATTTATTATGTAATGATTATTTTATTGTTTTTTACATAAAAAAGATGTTTATTGTAACAAAAATAGTGGTGTACAAATATAAATCGTTATTAAGTGCAAAATAAAGTGTTTAATTGTACTATTATTATTATTATTATTATTATTATTATTATTATTATTATTATTATCATCATCATTTATTATTATTATTGTTATTATTATTATTGTTATCATTATTATTATTATTATCATTATTTATTATTATTATTGTTATCATTATTATTATTATCATTATTATTATTAGTATTATTATTATTATTATTTATTATTATCATTATTATTATTATTATTATTATTATTATTAGTAATATTATTATTATTATCATTATTATTTAGTATTATTGTTATTATTAATATTATTATTATTTATTGTTATTATTATTGTTATTATTATTATTATCGTTATTATTATTAGTATTGCTATTAAAATTAACATTATTATTATTATGATTATGATTATTATTATTATTATTATTATTATTATTATTTATTTTTATTATGGTTATTGGATTAGATACTTCAGTAGAAGTAGCTTTCAGCACACAAAAATCGGTACAGTTATAGCATACGATACAATTAGCAGTATGTAACATGAGTCAGAAAATAAAATTAGATTAATTAATTAGTACAAAATATATCTTTAGCTTTTCTTTACCAATAGGAATTTAACGAAACCTTTTGTATTTAAAAAATTAGGACATATTATTTTAAATTTGTACAAAATGTTTTACACGCAGTAACTTATTTTAATATGCAATATATCAATCTTTTTAAGTCAGTGTTTTATCAGCTACAGTTAAAATTAATTAATATTAAAAATATTCATTTTGTTATTATAAAATACACTTCTGGTTGATCCTTTTTGTAATAAAAAATTAACTAAATTTTCTGTGTTTAAAAATTCAAGACATATTGTTTTTTCTGCTTCTAGCTAGCAAATAGCTAAATTCACCTTAATTATATAATAATAAACATTTATTATTTTATTATTTTTAAATTACACAATAATTTTTTTGTTAGGCAAAAAACGTTTTTCGTATTTTTTTTAAAAAGTACCCAACAAATTTTCAAAAAACGTTAGTGCAATTTTTAAATTATTTTTATGCAAATATTAATGTTTAACTTAATTTTAAAATCAAATGATTCCATTTAAAGTGTTGTATTATGTCGTATTGTTTATTTAAAAGTCTAAAGATTAAAAAAATGAATTAATTATTTTTTTTTACATAAATTAATTTTTTTTTTAATTTAAATTTAAATTTTTGTTATAAGGTAGGAAATATTAAATATTATATGAGTGTTGTTATTAAAATATGATTTCTTCACTAACTCGGCATAAATATTATTAATATTATTATTGATATTATTAATGATATTATTATTATTATTATTATTATTATTATTATTATTATTGTTATTATTACAAAACCCTTTTGCTTTAAAAATAAGTATGGGGCAATAAGATAATAATTACAGCAAGAAACAACAACAAAATCCCATAATTCAAAAAGAACATGAGACAACAAAAATTTTCCAGGTATTTGAACATTTTGCCAAACGTTTTGTTTGATCCCCTATGAACCATTCATTTCAATGTGATCTTCCCAAATAGTTATTAGTCAAGTTTTCTGTGGTCTACACTCAACCTTTCTTTTACCATTAACAATTGTCCATTCCAAAACCGTTCTTGCTGAACTTTCGGGGGGCGGTAAACGCAGAATATGACCAAGTAATTTTTTTCGTCTAATTGAAATGATGTCATGAAGTGAATGAGCGTCAGTTGTTTGATTAATTATAATATATTAATTTTCAATATTTATTGTTACGAAAAAAATAATGGAAGATAACAAATTATTATAGGCTTTATTTAAAAAACTTTATATTCAGGTCTTTTAAGGATTATGGAGTCAATGGAAAATTGAAATAAAAAGGTAAGAAATTCATTGTACATGATTCCGATAGGAACAGATAAATGTATCAATAAACTGAAGTATTTTTAAAACACGGTCACTTTTTTATTGACGTCAAACAGTCTACTACAGACGCTTTAATTAACAACAAAGGTTTTGGCTGGTATACAGAATCATTAGCATTATCATTATCGGGGGATAAACATCATCTTCCACCGGTTTTTATCACTCAAGGTAGTCCAAATTACCAAAAACCTACAAAACATCAATTTTTACAACGTACACTTAATGAACGATGCATTCGAGTGTTAATTATATCCCAATTGGATGCCCAATTAAGTAATTCATTTAGGGGTTGAGCATAAATAAATAAACTAAGTTGGCGTGCTACAATGTTTGTCCAAATTATTTGCTGGCCACACGATCTCCTTTTCTGTTCAGGTTGGGCTCACAAACAAAATCGGGATAGCCTAGCAGTATAGCGGTCGACTTGGACTTGGGTGGGCATAGATTTGAATCCCACTACCGGTCCACTGGATGCGAGTTCACCTTCAGCTTTGCTAAACAATGTCCATTGCTAAAAAGTGTAAAAATAGATGGAAAATAAAATGTTTTAAAAAATATTGTATTCTAAAGATAACTGAACTTATTGGATTGTTAATTTAAACCTTAAAATTTAAACTTTAAAAATTGAGTCAACTTGAAAACATCTATTGTGTTTATTTAAAAATATAAAATAATAAGGAGTAATAAGTATGATTAGTTTTAGTTTGTGAAAACAATAAATTTTCACATAAAATTTTCATAACAATTGTGTTAACAAGCTTGGATACACAAATGCTTCAATTATTGACATAAGTACAGGTAATTGAAATGTTTGTTGCTCAGCGACAAAAACCAGAAATATGATTAATACAATTATTATTATTATTATTATTATTATTATTATTATTATTATTAGTATTATTATTATTATTAATATTACTATTACTATTATTATTATTACTATTATTATTATTGTGATTATTATTATTATTATTATTATTATTATTGCTATTATTGTTATTATTATTATCATTATTATTGCTATTATTATTATTGTTGTTGTAATTATTATTATCATTATTATTATTTTTATTATTATTATTAGTATTATTATTATTATTATCGTTATTATTTTTACTGTTGTTACTGTTATTATTATTATTATTACTATTATTATTTTTATTAATGTTATTTTAATAATAACAATTATTATTATTAGTATTATTATTATTATTATTATTACTGTTATTATTACTGTTATTGGTAACTTAAATTCTTAACTAAAAATGATCTTTTAGCACAGATGATCCGCTAAAGCAAAAATTTTAATCCAAAGCTGTGCTTTCGATTCTTCATTCTACTCCAAATTTATGTCGCTTTAAAAAATAAAGTTGTTCAAAAAAACCAATTGACTAAAATCAATCATGATTTTCCGAACGTGTAATCTTTTTTCAACATGCACACACACAAACACACACACACGTTTATCATTACAACAACATGGGTACATAGACAACACAATTCTATCGTAATTTATGAACACTTGTTCATTATCATCATTAGACATGCACAAAGTAATGCCAAATGTTTGTGTTCAATTTAGATTATTTGTTTAATTATAATTAGCATTGGGTATTGTTGTCCGATGAAAGTATCACTCAAGATGATAAATGCAAATGTGTATGAACACTAGTAAACGTCAAATGTTTTTTTTTAGAGTGATATGAAAATTGTCAGATTTACTAGATAATAAAAATCTACTTAGTTTGAACCAACCAGGAACACTGTACAGCTATGTTCCATCTTTGTTTGCAATTATAAGTAGATTTCAAGTTTTATGCAAACTTGAACTTACATCCTATCGGGTTTTAGACTACGGGTTGTTAAAATGAATTAAATTAAAAGTAATTTTAATAACCCAATAATCACAAAAACTTGGCGTTACAACTGCCAACAAGCATGTCATTTTAACTAGATAAATCCTGACATACTGCACAGGTTTAATTGATTATATGATCTAGCTCAGTTATGTTTATAATTATATAATTATATATAATTTTACAAGCAAATACATTTAATATTAATTTATTTAAACATTTAAAAAGTTATTGAGTTTATTTATTTTTAAACAAAAACACTACTGTTTACAACTAAATTACAACTTTTTAATAGTAGTAACAATAATAATAATAATAATAATAATAATAATAATAACAATAGTAATAATAATAATTACAATAACTATAATGATAATAGTAATAATAATAATAGTAGTAATAGTAATAATAATAATAATAATAATAGAAATAACATTAATAATAACAATTATTATTATTGATGAACATTAGTAGAAACTGTGCCTCTACTTGTCAAAACTTAAAATGAATGAAGACATTAAAACTTATTTTAATGCAAATAAAACCGAACAATTTCAATTTACATTAGCTAATTCCTAATTGGAAAAAACGGCCCTCAGTTTTCATTATTTCATAGTCAACTTTACTCTCGTCTTCTCTACTTCACTACAACAAACAAAAATGCATAGTCAAAACGATGCTTAAAATCAAATCAAACTTTGTTTGGCGTTATGATTTAGAAAAACAAAAACAAAACCACAAAATAGCTTACATTTTTGAATATAAATCGATTAATCTATGCTAATTGTAACAAACAACTTTCTGTGAAAAATATTAATAATATTGTTATTATTATTCCTATTATTATTACTATTATTATTATTATTATTACTATTTTTTTATTTCAAAACCCTTTTGATCGAAAGAGCATGGGGCAACGCAAGATTTCTCCATATATGACTGCCCGTCAAAACATTTAAAGTAGTAAGCATCAATAATAAGAAAATCGAAATAAATTTCCAGGGTTGAGCTATTTGAATAGATAGGGGTGACTATATATATATATATATATATATATATATATCGTTTTTGAGGATGCTGAATATTTGAATAAATTTTATAAAGTCTCAGTTTTGAATGATGGTAATATTGCTAACTATTTTTTTCCCACATAGTGCATCCTGAAATAAGATTTGAGCGCACAGCGGTACAACTGGGCTTTTGTTAAGGCAAATGGATGCAAGCATACATTAGGGGTACTTGTAAAGTAGTCCTTGGGTTAACAGAAATAAACCTGACAAAAATCAGGCAGTTTTGTCATTTTTTTATCATTTCTAAGAAACTTGGTTATACTTCTACCTTGTTACACAAAATTACATAACAAAACTAAATTCGCGAACATTTGTATACAAAAAGACGAAAACACAATGTCATTTTTGAGTATAAATCGATAAATGTATGCCAAATAAACAACATTTCACGTAAAGAATACCATTGACAATAATAATGATTATACAAACAATGGATTGTTAGTTGAATAGATACGCGCGTGGGTATGCATCTATATGACATTTTTAGTTGCATAGTTTTGTGGCAATGCTGATTAGATCATTTGTCAAATATTCTAATTATTTTCATTGCATTCAATCGTAACAAGAAACAGTTGGAAAATTAATCAACTGCTTTGACATATAATGTACAACAGTTACAAGGCTAGACTGTTTTATTTTCACTATTTTAAGCGTTTTACGAGACATTTGTGGACATTTTAGCAAAGCCCAATGTGGTTCGGTTGTGGGATTCGAACCCTGATGCCCTCCCAGGTCCAATTCGAGCACTGTACCGCTAGACCAATCCGACAATGCTAGACTAAAATCATTGTACCTTTAGGAGAGTTTAGTAGAATTCTATTAAATGCGTATTTACACAATGATATTTTCAAGCATATACCTTTCATGTGTATGTAAAATGATGTAAGAAAGTAGTATTGATATATTTTATTTTATTTTATGTTTATTACTTAGAATGTTTTACTAGAAAAGATCTTTCAGCAGTAGACATTTTAGTGAAGCCGAACGTAGGCCCTTCATTCTGGTGCCAGTGGTGGGATTTTAACCTCCATGCCCACCGAGGTACAAATTCGAGCGCTGCACAGCTAGACTACCTCGGCACACGTTCTTTGCCAATAGATGGCTAACATACTTGACTCAAAAGTAAATAAGCACAGACTTGAATTACTTTACTATTATTTAATTAAGCTCTTGTGTTTCCCATACAAAAAAAGAAAACATGTTATTGAGACTACAACGTTGATTGCGAACATTTTCGTCAATATTGTGCCATTTAGCCTAGCAGCTACGTAGGTGAACTTTAAAATGCATTTTGAATATATATCTGCCAAAACGGAAATTCATGTGCACGTAGCAATTAGAATAAAAATTACACCATAATTATAATTTTTCTATTTTGTATCTAAATATAAGCTTACAGCGTACAAACAAGATTTGTTACTTAAAAATGTCAAAAAAATTAATTTTAAACGATCGCATTGATCAACTGTAAAATGGTAAAGAAAAGATATTTTTAGAACTAATAGAAGTGATTTTGGCGGTGACCGGCAAGCCCGTAAGTCCAGCGCTGTATTACTCGATCACTTTGCACCGACCTTTTGTTTATTTCATTTAAAAACAAACAATAAGGATAACTCATTAGCAGACCAGTTCCGTAATGTCATGTGTAATGACAGTTGGATGTAAATGTTTCTGTGGTAGTCTAGCGATACAGCGCTCGACTTGAACCTGGAGGGGCATAGGTTCGATTTTTACCACCGGTCAATCAAATGCGCGCTGGCATAAAATTGTAAGAGAAACAATTAAACTGAAATTTTACTTTTATTGGTTTTGAAATAAAAGGAAAAAAAGGATATAAAATCGTGGCCAACTGAGAAATATTTTGGAAAGGCGTAATTTAAACCAATATCACATTTTAGTTTAATCCTATTTTTTTTATAATTTTTTAATATTATTAAAACTATTTTAATATTATAATAATATTATAAAATTGATCCAAATAAAGTGAACCTGAACAGTTAGAAAATATATAAGATAATGTTTATTATGCTTCTGAAATCAGTATATTTTTAATCCTATAAATGACAAAATCCCTGAATAAAATAAACGTTATACTTATACAATGTTTTCCAGATTATACAAATCTTAATATAATTGAAAATTTTTTAAATAATTTAAAAATACAATGTAAATAATTTAAGGAATAAAAATGTTTAATTAAGAAAGATAATTATGTAATACAAAATCAATTTTTACGGCATTTGGTTAAAATACTTAGAAACTTTTCCATTAAACACTTTAAAAAGCTTTTAAAAAATATTTCATATATATAGCTTTTATTATCTAGTTTTATATATGTATACATATTTTATAATATAATTTATTTTTAAGCAACTATTGTACTTGTTTTTAAATTTTTTAAAATGTTAACATTCTTGTTTTTCACTTAACGTACAAATATATAATGATATTGGTACAGAATATTAGTTTTTATAAATTATTTTATTACACTTGTAAGATAATGTTTAAGAAATGTTCTAAATGTGCTTCATATAATTTAATAGTGTCCCATTGATTGTGACAGCAGAGTGTTTGTGTATTGTATTTGCTTAACGATATAAAACAACTGTTGACATAAATTTTTGCATTATTTAGTAGTACACCGCTTGATTCAAACCTGAATGGCCATGGGTTCGATCTTTAATACCGAAACCAAACGCAGCTCACGTCCGACTTCGCTAAATTTCCCATTGCTGAAAAATGTTTTAAGTAGTACAACCAATATTTTAAACATTTTTCAGCGACTGAGTTACAATTATATATATATATATGTATTGGTTTAACCAGGATTTTTAAATCAATATAAAGCAACTGTGCTGACATGTATTTTCACACTAACTATTAAACACAAATTATCAATTTTATCAACAATAGATTCTATGCATTGAACGATTGTATTAGTAGCAGTAACATATTCTCTGGTAGAGTTCATTTTGAACCACGTTGAAATCAACTGTGATGATATTTTCCTTTACGTTCAAAATTTTGTATTTTAGATACATTGAAAAAAGGATTATTTATTTATTTATGTTTGCTACTTTAAATGTTTTACAGGAAACATCCTTTAGCGAAGCCGAACGTGGGCCCGCATTTTAGTGCCGGTGGTGGGATTCAAGCGCTGTACCGCTAAACCACCCCGGTATTAGGTACAAAAGGAAAATTAATTTTACTATTAGATTTGAATGATAATAACATAAATTTATCAAAACTACTTCTCATTATTTATTGCATATAAAAGAAGGGAAATAAATATATAAATATAAATGAAACTATGTTTACATAATTTGCAAATACATATTATTGAATAAAAATGCACAGTTATTTGGCATAATAGATTATTAATTTTGAACAACATTTAAAATCTAATTCTATTAATATCACGTTGTCAATAAGAGGAAGTGAAAAATATGATCTTTAGAATGCTTCAAAAACATTGGCAGTAAAAATTATTCACAATCTGATAAATCTGGTCTACCTGTTTCCATCTTTCTATTTTCCATACAAATCTGTAAGAATAACGTTTTTTATTGTAATATAAAACAACTTTGTTGACATAAAGTTTCGCAAATGATCAATATTATCAACAACAGATGCTGCGCGTTAAAAGATAGGGTTAGTAGCAGTAAAGTTTATTATGGTAAAGTTTATTTTAAAGCACGTTGAAATCAACTGTGATGGTATTTCGAATTTGGCAGTTGCTGATTTTTTTCGTCCAATCCCTTGATACGGAAGATGCGAAATGGATGTTGTATCTGAAACATTTTACTTAAAATTTGTCAAGCTTTTTGATCTCTGATCTTGTAACAGTCCACATTTCAGCTGCGTACAGAAGTACTGTGTGCACGGATAATCGAAGAGGAGCTCTCTTACTGTTCTACATCCTAAATCCGTACCTCCTAGGCTCAGAAATAGACAATTCCGCCATCAATGAGGAAAAATTTATCGTGTTTTGAGGTAACTTGTTTATTTATTGATATAAGCTTCAATACATCAATAGAAGTACGTTCAGTATATACATACATACATAATCTTAGTGCCATCAAACAAAACAGCACAAAATAAAAGTACAAAGCAAAATTATGGACACATTAATCAATTCATCTAATTAGTAAGTGACATCTAGTTATCACCATCAAATGATCAATATTATCAACAATAGATGCTGCGCGTTAAAAGATAGGGTTAGTAGCAGAACATATTTTTATATTACGCCACTTGTTTGTTATTTTTTCAAGATATCTTAATAATAAAATATAGTTTGCATGCATAGTTACATATGTAACGCCTTACGAAACTTTCTATTATAATAATTAAAAATTAATTAAACCATGTGATTATTTTAAACAAAATTATTATTACTTAATTTAATAAGTGTTTATATAAACAAACCATCGTGAGCCAGATAACATTCGTTTATAACATATATATATATATATACATAGTTTATATTTAAAGTTTTCTATAAAAATATTGAAAATATTTATTGTGTAAAAGGGTTAAATAAAAAGGTTTTGTACTTTTAAATTTGTTTTATTGATGCACCACTTTAACTGACTTGATCGGGGATACAGCGCTCAACTCGATTCTGGTTCCAATCACATTACCGACCCCTTTAAAATGCAGGCCCACATTCGGCTTCGCTAAAATAAATAAAAATAAGAAAACAAATTCAAAAAATGAAATAAATTTTAAAACAAACAAAAATTAGTTTCAATGAATGTAAAAACAAAATAGTAAATTATTTCTAAATGGTTTGTTTTGCATCAAATAAATAATATTAAATTGTAAATGTATGTTATGTGCATTGTAAGATTTTTTATCGACATCAAAACCCTTTCGAACGTGGAATGACAATATTTTTGACTTTGAAGATTGACCCTTTATTGGAATCATGCTTTCCCTTTTTTTGTCTCAGTTTAATGCAATGGCACCCTCTTATATTATTTTATTTAGTACTATTCTGTTACAGAGGTCAGGTTACCAATCCCTCGTTTTTTGTCAACCAGATTTGGGATCTGCTATGGTAGAGAGTAATTGGTCCCTTAAAAAGTAGTATATCAAGTTGTGTATAGTTTAATCCTAATTTCTTAAACTTTGCCTAAACAAGACTAAAAAGGAATCAACCTAGCCAACCCCAAGAACTTGCAGCAGGAAGAACATCAGGCAGTAAACATAAACCGACGTTAAAACTATTTAGTGGTCACAATATTTCAAATTTAAATGCCAAATGGAGAAAACCAACCAAAACTGGCGATTCCCCAAAAAAAGGGGAAAAGCTGAAGAAGAAAAAGAGAATGATGTTGCTAAATAGTTTGGAGAAATGGTCTAGCGGTACATCGCTCGACTTGAACCTGAGTGTAGATGGATTTATTCCCCACCAATGGCTCACCAAATGCGGGCCTACGTTTGGTTTGGTTTAAATGTCAACTGCAGGAAGATACAGTTCCTGTCAAAAGCCTAATTCAAATAATCCAATTGAATATAAAAACCAAAAAGAAGTTTAATTTTTATTGGCACAAATTCAAAGTATGTGCTGGTTTGTGCTTTCGAAAAAAAACTCCGAATCTACCGTTTGCAATTCCGTTTAGAAAAGATGAACAATGAATTACAAGGAAGTGATAGCATGATAACGAAGGTTGAGTAAAAGGTGATTAGATAATTACTTACTCAAATTCTACGTTTAACGCCCAAAAAACTACCAAGAACGGTTTAAAACTAGACAATTGTTAAAGATTTCATTAAAAAGATTCAACCAAATTATGGGACTTTGTTGTTACTTTTGCTGTTACAGCTATTTTGTTGCCTGATATTCACTTAAAAGAAAGGGGTTTGTAATATTATTAATAATAATAAGAGTAATAATAATAAAAATAACAGTAATAACAATAATAATAATAATTAAAAAAATAATAATAATAGTAATAATAATGATAAAAACAACAATAATAAAAATAATAGTTACAATAATAATAATAATAGTAATAATAATAACAGTAATAATATTAATAATAATGGCAGTAATATTAATAATGGTAATAATAATATTAGTAATAATATTAATAATAATAGTAGCAATAATAACAACATTATTACAATAATAATAGTAAATATTTTTGCGTCGATATTGTCACTACCAAAATGCCAAATTGTCAAGGTCAAATAATTACAATTTCAATTGATTACTCTGTAATTCACAACAAAAAAGTACTTGTGTGGTCTTTAACAAAAAATAAATGCACATGCTTTCAATTAAAAAAAAATAAAACTACCTGATGTATACCATTTTGTTTAAGCATTAAACCAGTTGACATTACAAAAATAATGTTTTTATTGTTATAAGAAAAAATTGAATAATTTAGTTTTATTAATGACCCAGTTTATTTTGAATCTTCATATAACAAGTAGAAATGTTTAACTTTAATATATATTTACGGTAATAATTATTTTTAAAGGTATATATTATTATTATTATTATTGTTATTACTATTATCATTATTACTATTATCATTATTATTATTATTATTATTATATACATGATATATATTCGACTGCACTTTTATAACAGAACTTAATGTAGTAATCTGAATAAATTACATTAAATAATGTCATAAATATGTTACATCAAAAAACTGTATATATATAGATGAAGATTATTCAATAATAGATTATATTTATATGATCAAATGAAATTGACAGTTTTAACATACAACGTACAAAGAAGAATGATGGTGTGATTTGTTATAGTGAGCAGTCATAGGAGCTGAATGTAGTGTATGATTATTTAGTAACAATATATATAAAGAATAACACCTGATAACAATTTTTTATTACAAGATATTACATTTATTCAAGTAAAATGTTATCATTTAGTTTATTATTTACTATTTAAAATACTGTAGATAAATTGCATTCACTATATGCAATTTAATTATTAAATATATATATATATATCATGTGAATTATTTTTATGAATTGTGATGATTACTGCTTGAATGCGCCAAACTCGTGTTTACCCCCAAGTTCAAGTCGAACACTTTGCAATTGTTTCATTTTCTTTATTTTCAACTCTACCATATTGATCGTTTTATTTTTCTCTTTATCATACAAACAACGCCTAAACTAATTAGTGGCGAAAACGTAGTTATTAAACTAAAATATTTGTAGCAATCACATAAGATGCAATAAAAACGTCATTTTAATTATAAAACGTACAGTATTATGTGATAATTAAAATACAAGTATAATTTTATAAATATATATTGTAACTAATAGAAAAAATTACATAAAACATTAACTGAATTATTATTTAAAATTGATTAAAATTACCAACATAAAATATAACGTCAAATATATTTAAAAATGCAAAATATATCCAATTTTTAGGCTTAATAAATTGTTTTATGTATAATTTACTACAAAATATTAAATAACAAATGAGATAGCTCGTGTTTGTAACCATTTGGCTTAGGTGTTTTGGTATGCTCTTGGTTAAAATACTGATATAGTTTTATATAATCTAAACTTTAACAAAAAAATGGTTTAGACAAATATTTTAATGATTTAGATATGCTTAGATATGTTATTTTTTATTGTACAAAAAATCAAATAAATAACATTCATGTTGGAACTATTAAATAGCAATTTTTAAAAATGTAGTTATTTTTATTTTAGCCCGTGTTAAATTAAATTTTTTATCTAAACAAAAGAAATTTAAATACAATTGCAATTAATTTTGTGAAATTACAATACAAATTATTATTTTTATAGATAATTGTAACCCTGGTATAAGTAAAATACATTTTAACTTACAAAATATCAATATATTTTAGTAAAAAAAACCACTGTTTAAATTGATTAATATAATTTTTTACATAAGGGTTATTTAGTACTTTTTACAAAACCAATTTACTATTTGTTGCTTATATATATTGTTCCAACTGTAAAATTTAAAGTTTGTACAAAATTGTTTATACACAGCAACTTATTTTATTATCCAACATATTAATCCTTTTAAGTTAGTGTTTTATTATCTATAATTAAAAGTAATTAGTATTAAAAAAAATTCTAATCTACTATTACAAAACATAATTTTGGTGTTTTTATTCTGTAATAAAAAAACTAACTAAACCTTCTGTAATAAAGCAGATAAAACATTATATTTTCTGCTCCAAATAGCAAATAATTAAATTTGTGTTAATTATATTTTACAGTTTAACAAAACAGTGCATTTTATTGTTTTTAAGTTAAATAATAATTTTTCAATAAATAAAAAATACATAAAATATTATTAGAAACATTAATATAATTTTTAAACCTTTTTAACAAGATATACTGTATTTTTAATTTTAATTCGTATGTAAATATTAATTTTTAACTTAAATTTAACGACAAATTAACATTTTAAAGTTAAAACCAAAGTAACGTTTTCAAAGTAACATTACACGAAAAATCGGTTTTTAAATTATTTTAAATTTTTAGTTACCATGGTAACTTTTGAGTAGAAACATACTTTAAAAATTATTTATTTAATATTTAAATTTTGAAAAATAATTAACTAATAAATTTTTTTAATTAAAATATAAACTTAAGGTATCAAAATGTATTTTTGAATAATGATTTTAAGCACATTAATTAAAAATTTATTAATTATTATTTGAAAGTGTAAATTACCTTTAGTTATTCCGTTTGTATAGGTGTGGTTTACAATATATACTTTTTTGATCAACTCAGAATTTTTAAATAATACATTTCTAAGTAAATGTCAATTAATTATTAAGTACTTAACATTATTGTAAATTCTTAATAAGTATTTTTACAGAAAAGTATAAAGATTAATTTTTTTTCTGAATTTTTAACACTATTATATTTAAGGGGTGTAAAGTGTGGGACTATGGTTTATTGCTAAAATTTAAGGTGATTACTATTATTATTATTATTATTACTGTTATTATTACAAAACCCTTTTGCTTTAAAATAAGCATAGAGTAACAAGATCGTTTTGTATACATTTTTATTCATTATTTATTTTGGTTATTGACGTGATCATTTCTTCTTGATTTTCTACATCTATACGGCATATAAACAATTAACTTCAACAGCTTGGTAAATGTAACAATTATAAAAGAATAACAACGTTTGACGGTACCTTTGTAACTTCGGCACTGTTTGCAAAAATTGACAAAGCCACCTGCATTTTTGTCAGGGTTATCTTCCTTACCCCTGGGTGTATACTTGCACTTACCCGCCGTAGCGAACACCCAGTTATACCGCTGTGCTGTTATTAGTATGCATTTGTGTGGTCCAGAAGGAACCACGTGAAAAATAAACAGTCACAAATATCACCATTATTGAAAATTATTGACTTTATAAACATTGATCAAATTTTCAAAATTATTATCATTCCTTCCGGTCGAATAATGAATAGTAAACGTGTTTTTTTTTCTTTTAGCCGGTCCTTATCGTTTCTATCTAACTCAGCAACAACAACAACAACAACAACAACAACAACAACAAGAACAACATCAACCCAAACCGCCCATTATTAATACCAATCCACCGTCAAATCAAAATCAGCGATTGTCCATTGTCAATTTTTTAAATAAAGCACTTGCAATCGGTTTGATAAAGACGCATTTGTTTAACAAAGTTCGACAGCATTCACCATGGAAACGTGCAAACGATGACGAAATGGACATTGTGCAAATAGAAAGCAATCATCAGCTGTATGGCATCCATTTTGTCGATCAGCACACCGATCCAAATCAAAGAAATTCGGTTGAAAGCAAAACATCGTCTAATTGGATGGTATGTCTTGTGTTTAACCTTGAAAATTCCTTATCATTTTTATCTATTATGGGGTTGGTGACGTAATCACCTCTTTCATATTTTCCACATTTAAACGATCGACTTCGATGGCTTGATAAGCGTAACAAATAAAAATAACGAAGTTTCTTGGCTGGTAGACGACATCACTGTTTGCAAAGATTGACGAAGTCACTTGATTATTTATTACAGTTATTTCCCTTAGCCCAACGGTTACATATGGTATACATATACCTTAAGATACGTTTTAAGTATCCTGGGTGTACACTTGAACCCACTCACTAAATCCGGGAAACCAGTTATGCTGCTGTGCACTCGAATCCGACTGTTATTAGTCTAGATGCCTGTTGGTACCTAGTCCAGGATTCATCACTTGGAGGTAGAACAGTCAGGAATATTACCATTATTGGAATACTAACAATCCTAAGGATTTAAGTACATTTTACAAAGTTTCGATTTCTGGCAATTATGATATTCTTGTTTCAATACCTTCTTTTAACGTACGGGTTCGCACCCAGAATACCTATAAGGCATTTTAAGTTTTTATTATTTTTTAAATTTATTTATGGCTACTACTTGGAATGTTTTGACGGAAATGTATCAAAGATGAGCGTGGATCCTGGATGCCTATCAAGGTCGAACTAAACCACTGTACCTCTAAACCACCCCCGGTACAAGTTCTATTCCATATGTACAACCCTCACAACAATTACTGCAAAAAAGTAATTATTAAACTAAAACCTCTCTAACAACTACATAGCATGCAAGAGAAACGTCACTTCAATTATAAAATATACAATACTATATAATAATTGAAAAAAAACTATAATTGTATATACATATATATTGTAAGTAAAAAAATTATATACAATATCAACGGGTGCAAAATCGGAAATGGAGTAAAATGATTAACATGATTTATAACGTCAACTATTAATAAAAATACAGATTGCACGCAATTTTTTCAGTTACCAAATGATTAAAGACATTACAACGTTCAAAAAATTCAATAATCTATGTGATCGCCTTTCTTTTGAACAACCTGATCCAGGCGTTTTGGAATGCTGTCAATGAGAGTGTTGATATATTCTTGTTTCATCTCATATTGAACAACAAACCGAATGCGTTCACATAAATCCTCAATTTCGGTATGCTTATTGATATTGCGCTTTAGCATACTGAAAAAATTTTCAATAACATTGATATCCGGGCTGTTAGGTGGCAATTGAGCGAAAGATAGCTTTTTTGATTTTAGCCCCTCTACTGTCTACATGTAAATATGTAGTTGTTAGACTGGAACAAAATGAGTTTGACTAAAAATTCAGACAAACTCGTTAATTTTTGTGACCAGTGCTATTTTCCCACGTTTGTACACCCGTACAAATCGATTATTTAATAAATGGAGAAGTGACCGCGTTATTATTATTATTATTATTGTAATCCAAGTATAAACAAACTATTCAACTACACGCCGTATGTTATAAGAAAATAATAGTTATAAATTGTTTGTGATTATTCATAAATACCAACGGTTCTGTGATTATTAATGGGTTTTTAAGATATTATTTGTTTTTAGAATTGTTATATTAGAATTGATCAGATTCACTATAAATAATAAATTTACAGGTGCAAAGTCATCCAATTATAGCTCGGTGGTTTAAGGCACTGGTCTGACACCAGGTAGTTCATGTTGGTGTGTAAAACTTGCGCTGCTGATAATTCCAAATACAAGGATGTGAAACAGCTGTACACTGCTCCTGGTGACTCAAAAATCTAGTAAATGTATTATTCAAGTGAATGTGATAATTTTAAATATTTTGTTTAAGTTTATCATCCTTAAACAGTTAGTCTGTAAACCAACACGAGAACTAATGTCACTGAGGCATGTTGTCATATTTCTGGTGTCTTACTGACTAGATCAATATCATTTGCCAAATCTAAATTAGTGAATCTGCTACAGTTTTGTGCCGTATCACCAATGCATAAACATAGATGCAATTCAAAAGCCGAAACTATGTATTGATGACATTTCTGCAATTGAAGCAATTCATTTTACCGTTTTTTGTTTTTTCTGCTAATTGATTTTATTATTAAACCATCTCTGCTTTACGACATCAAATGAAATCATGGCAAATTAACAGAAATTTATAAACAATGAATATGGTTGTAGTTAATACGGTTAACAAAATCGCTACACTTTGAATGAGTCACCAAAATGCAGAGTTATATTATCGTATAGGACGTACAATATACTTTTAAAATGTGTTTTTCAGACAAAAGCAGTTTTTAAGGAATTATTTGTTTTTAGAATTGTTATATGATATCGTTATTATATTAGTAGTTTAAGGCGCTGGTCTGACACCAGATAGGGCGTGGGTTCAAGTTCATGTTGGTGTGTAAAATTTGCTCAGCTGATAATTCCAAATACACTGCTCCTGGTTGACTTAAAAACCTAGTGAATTGATTATTCCAGCTTCTGTGTGATTAGTTAATGAATAGGTTTTGAACAATTGGCCAATAAAAATGAAGACGTTCAATGATTGGCCAAATATCAACCAATCAAATGAATCGATGCTTTTTTTGTTTTGATTTTTGTTCAAACGTTCTCTTTGTCGTAGGAAATCGATGAATTCGGATCACTGGACAATGACAGCTATTTGTACAGTATTGAAAGCGTCCTTTTCCACGCAATCGAACCAAAACCGTCCAAGTCCCATTCCAAATTTGTCATTAAAGACAAACGTCGTCGCAGTAGTAGTAGTAGCATCAATAGTCATCAAATAAAATCACCCGATTTGGCCAAACCAGAATTTTACAAACCGGCCAAATTTAAATTTCCTCCTCCAGGTCCGCCAGTAGCCGGTTGGGCTATTGTTCAACAGCAAGAAAATTCAACCGAATCGAAACCGCCACAAATAAATCGTCGATTGGGTTCGGATCAACATCTCCTCTTGTCTCGAAGTCCTTCGACGTCTAATATATCCAAAGACTCGAGACTGTCTATTGTTACGACAGAGTCGTTGGCTGCTGCGTACGACGTCGATTGTCCAGAAACCAGTTTGCCAGATGATTGTTGCTCATCTAAACGCGATGCAATGTTTCTTCACGAATATTCGGAAATGGAACAGTCAACAACAGGTAATTTTAGTAATTTGACGTTTGTGCAAAGACACCGAACGTCGAGTTGCTTTTAGGGGGGGGGGTTGCTGGTAGTGGTGGTGCTGGTGGTGGTGGTGGAATACAAAGTCATGTCTAACAAAGTTCAAATTAAATGCTGTATTGCTTCAACACCTAGACAAAATTTTTATAATTGTTATAACAATCTTATTATTATTATTATTATTATTATTATTATTATTATTATTATTATTATTATTATTATTATTATTATTATTATTATTATTATTATTATTATTATTATTATTACTATTATTATTATTATTATTTATATTATTATTATTATCATTATTATCATTATTGTTATTACTATTATTATTACTATTATTATTATCATTATTATTGTTTTTATTATCATTATTATTACTGTTATTAATGTTATTATTATTATTATTATTATCATTACTGTTATTATTGTTATTATTATTTTTATGTTTACTTTTATTATTAATGTTATTATTATTATCGTTGTTATTGTTATTATTGTTATTACATTATTATTATTATTATTATTATTATTATTATTATTATTATTATTATTTATTTCTGCGTGAATGCTGCTTTGTAGTCAACTTGCTCCGTAATTGCTTAAACCGGTTACCTAATCAAGTAAATTATTTTGAATATACAAGATTAAGTGAATAAAGAGTGTTATACTCAGTTTATTCAAAAGTAATTTTTCAGTTACTAAATTTTGTTTATTTATTAAAAATAAACATTCACTGTGAAATACATTTATTTTAAATGTGAATCCTTTGATTAAATCTTCTATTTGCCAAAAAAAGTGTCTTTTTCTTTGGAACAACAACATTATGATTACAAATCTCTTTGTTTAATGCAACAAAATAATAATAATAATAATAATAATAATCCCATAATTTGGAGACAACAAAATAATTCCATATGTGTTCGAACATTTTGCTAACATTCTTGTTTTATACTGTGGGACATTTATTTTAATTAGAATTTTTTAAATGATTGTTAGATACGTTTTATGTGATGCACCCCAACTTTTCTTTTTGGTATTGTTAATTGTTTACTCCAAAACCGTTTCTGCTTGTTTATCGGGGGCGATAAATGTAGAATTCTTTGTCTAAGTGGAGCTATGAAGCAACAAATGCCAAGCAATCCATGAATAAACATTTGTAAATCAGTTTATCAAATGTTGCTAAACTGGCCATCTGATTCTCCTGGTTTTCTATAAAACCATAACAATAATAATAATAATAATAATAATAATAATAATAATAATAATAATAATAACAGTATTAATTATTTAAAATAATACAAGCGTAACACAATTGCTCATCTCATTTTATTTAATAAAAATTGCTAAAAATACTTTAAATCAATTCAATAATTTTGTCAAACGCTAAGTCAATCCTGAATCATATTTCGTCCAATCAAATTAAGATTTAAAATTACCAAATGTGTTTTTAATCAATCAGATTAAGTTGATGGATATATGATACACACTGTAATTCATATGAAAATGAAATCTTTTTGAAATATTTGAATTTATTGTTTTTTTACTATATGTATTAATACCATTACTTTCATTAATACTAGTAGTAAGAGTAACAATAACAATAATAATAATTATTATTATTATTATTATCATTATTATTATTATTATTACTATTATTACTCTTACTACTACTAAATCTTTAAAAAATCAAATTTATTAAGTTTGGATTTTTTTTCCATCATGAGTTACAATATTTGAATTTTGTTTTAAGCTGTAGTAAAATTATCAAGATTTTTATTTTGCTACTACTACTATTATTATTATTAGCAGTAATAGTAGAGTACTATTATTATTACTATTATTATTATTATCATTATTTATATTATTATTATTATTACTATCATGATTATTATTATTAGCATTATTATTATTATTGCTACTACTACTATTATTATTATTAGCAGTACTAGTAGTAGTAGTAGTAGTAGTAGTAGTAGTAGTAGTAGTAGTAGTAGTAGTAGTAGTAGTAGTAGTAGTAGTAGTAGTAGTAGTAGTAGTAGTAGTAGTAGTAGTAGTAGTATTACTAGTATTATTGGTATTTTTATTTTCATTACTAGTATTATTGCTATTATTATTATTATTACTATTAGTATTATTAGCAATAGTAGTAATAGTAATTCTATTATTATTTTTACTATTATTATAATTATTGCAATTATTATTATATTATTATTATTATTATTATTATTATTATTATTTTTATTACAAAACCCTTTTACTTCAAAAATAAGCAAGGGGCAACAAGATAACAATTACAGCAAAAAACAACAACGAAGTCCAATAATTCGAAAAGAACATGAAATAACAAAAATTTCCGTATATTTGAACATTCTGCCAATTGTTTTGTTTGATTTCATGAAACATTTATTTCAATATGATCTTCCCGAATACTTTTTTACCAAGTTTTTTGTGGTCTACTCTAACCTCTTTTTTGCCATCTTCAATTGTCCATTGCAAAAATGAAACAATTTCTTTTGTCAAACCAAAGAGTGAACTTCCTTTTCTGTCATTTAACCCCATTAATTTTTTCAAACCTCCATCTTTTAGCCTACTCGCACCAAAACAACATTTCTTCGTCGGCCAAATTTCCCAGCTCATCAAAACTCGATTCAGGTTTTGCCGATTCGTCTTTAACCGCCCATCTGCCTGCTATTCATCGTACTCAAAGCATCCCCAGTTTGACATCCAAATTCTATTCGCTATGGCTTACAACGAATCGGCCCCAGTCACATAGTTCCAAATTTTTGTGCACATCCAATCAATCATTGCCTCATTCTTCATTTGAACAGTCTTTTCGTAAAGTTGAAGTTTTATAAAAGCAATAGTTGAATGTGTTACATACATTTATGTAATTTTAAACCATATTTTGTAATAATTCAATATAACATTTCCTTCAGAATGTGATGATTTTTTTTATTAATAAAATGGGTTTTAATTTTATTGCTATTGTGAAAAATAGTACTAATTTTTTTGGATTGACAGGCTATTTATTTTAAAAAGGGAGTGTTTTAGTAAAAAAAATACAATAATTGCCAACGCTTTTGCAAAACGTTTCTATTAAATAATTTTTCAAAATTATACAAACATGCATATATATACCGGAGTGATTTAGCGGTACAGCGCTTCACTCGCTTAACTGATTTAATTTTCACAACTAGAACTAAATGAGAGCCTCCGTTTAACTTTGTGTACACCCAATCAATCATTGCATCTTCTTTCATTTAAAAAGTCTCCATGTAAAATTGAGATTTTGTAATAGCGATAATTGCGTGTGTGTGTCACATCCAATTATGCATTTTAGACCATATTGTGTAATAATTCAATGTGACATTTCCTTCACAATGTGTTAATTTTCGTTTCCTCTGTTAATGGATTTTATGGGAATTAAAATTGGAGCACTGTAGAGCATTTTAAGATAGCATAATTCCGATAAAGAGGTCTGACGAAATCCGAATCAAATTTCAATCATTTTCTATTCAAAGTTAAATATATAATAAAAAATACTATGGAACAATTTTGTTGTTTCATGCACTGGAAATTGAAAAAAAAATAGCAATAATAATAATTATTATTAATAATAATAATAATAATAATAATAATAATATTAAAAATAATAATAATAATAATTTTTATTATTATTATTATTATAAAAATAATAATAATAGTAATAATAACAATAACAATAATGATAATACTAACTAATAATAACAATAATATTATTATTGGTGATAATAATAATAATAACAGTGACAATAATAGTAATAATAATAATAATAATAATAATAATAATATTAATAATGTTAATAATAATAATAATAATAATAATAATAACAATAATAATGACAATAATAGTAATAATAATAATATTAATAATTATAATAATAATATTAATAGTAATAATAATAATACCAATAATAGTAGTAATAGTACTAATAATATTACTAATAACATTAGTAATAATAATTATTATTATTATCATTATTATTATATTATTAATAACAATATTGATGATAGTACTAATAGCAGTAGTAATAACACTAATAATAATATTGATAACAGTAGTAATAATAATAATATTAATAATAATAATAATAATAACATTAGCAGTAATAATAATAAGAATAATAATAATATACTAATAATAGAAGTAATAGTACTGCTAATAATGATAATACTATTAACAGTAGTAATATTACTACTACTAATAACAATATTTATTATTATTATTATTATTATTATTATTATATTAACAATAACAATAATAATAAAATAGTAATAATAATAATAATAATAAAATGTTGTTAAGTACTCCAATTTATAAACAAATAGGATTTGTTGCTTCAATAAATCTCCACGTGCTAGAAATACCTTTCTTGTAGCCAGTAAATAAAAAACTATTATTTAATCGCAATTTTTTGTATCTTTGCATTTGATCTAAGGTTTCAAATCTTTCTCGGTCAATAAACAAAATTGTTGTAAAATTTAAATTCTATTTTAATTGTCTTCCTTTTATTTCAATTTTTCCTTTTTCTGTAAAAATTTGCTGACTCAAGTGAGTTTTCTTCATTTGGTTTTGTATCAAAAACCAGTTTGAAGTATTGTGACAAGTAAGTTGCTGTGCTGGATGCCTTTCCTGCACCAAAACCTCCGTAATATTCATAGTTTGTTTAATTCTACCAATACATTTTGAACGATATTGATTTTTTATTTTGGAAAACAACCCTTCTCAATTTCAAGTTGCTTTTCAATATGGAAAAGTAATTTTTCTAGCACCTAACAATTAAAATTGAAAAATGTTAAACTTTTTAAAAAAATTAAATAATAAAATATAACAATAATAATGATGATCGCCTTGGTTACATAAATAGATGCTCGGATCGCCTAGGAAACACCTATCTTGATTGAAAATCAGTTATTAATCACACTAGTGTAAAGCAAAATACACTCATTTAATCCAACTATTTTCAATATTGTATTGTTTTTTTTGAAACGTTTTGCGATATTGATTTTATTTTATTAGCTTAAATTGTAATTATTATATTATATTATACAAAACCCGTTTTGTTTAAAAATAAGCATGGGGCAATAAAACATCAATTATAGTAAAACAACAACTACAACAACAAAGTTTCGTGGGTATTAAAGATTCGGCGCAATCGAAGATTGAGCTTCCTTTCGGCTTTCACTCAACCTTGTCATCTGTGTAACTCTGTCATCTAGATACGTGCGATTACTTCTTTGCCGTTGTTTGCCGGAATGGCGTCTTTTTGTATTGTTTCCGTAGCAGTATAAATTTTTTACAAAGGCCAGGTTGCTAACCTTGTGCGCTTAAACCCTCCTCCTTTATCCAGGCTTGGGACTGGCTAGATTGAATCATTTCTAATCCAAACTAGGCGGAGTTAAAACAACATTAATTGTAATTAGCGTCAAATTATTTATTTATTTATGTTTACTGCTATAAATATTTTGACGTAAAACGCACCTTTTAGCAATGGATAGTTTATTATTATTATTTATTATTATTTATGGTTATTGGCTTGGATACTTCAGTGAAACCGAACGTAAGCCGGCATTTAGTGTCGGTAATGGAATCTTAGTCGAGCGCACTGTACTGACAACCCTTCAAAATTAAACTTGTCTAGCACTCATTAAAAACGAAACTAATTTTTACTGTGCCAATGTGGTCTAGAGGTACAGCACTCGACCCGAACTTGAGTAGACATGGATTCAATTGTCACGACTGACACTAAATGCAGGTTTTGTTAAAATATCCATTGCTGAAAGATGCGTTTTTATAAAACATTTAAAAGTACTAAAAATAAAAAAATTACAAACTATGCAACACAAATAGACAGATACACCCTACATTAAACACTTTGAGAAAATTCTAGATATCAATAAATATTACCTAAAATATTATAAATGTATACAAATTTTATTATCTATTTTATAATATAAATTATTTTTAAGCAACCAATTTACTTGTTTTTTACTTTTTTAAAACTGTTTTTATTTTATTTTTACTTAAATTGATATTTTATAATTATATGGGTATTAAATATTAGTCTTCATAAAATATTTTATTAATACTTTTATGATAATATTTAAGAGATATTTTGGTACAACTTAACTATATTTTATATAATTGAATAACGTCATATTATTATTATTATTATTATGTTTGCTACTTTGAATGTTTTACTAGAAACATCTTTCAGCATTTTACCGAAGCCAAACGTAGACTCGCATTTGAGTGCCGGTGGTGGGATTCGAACCCGGGTGCCCACCAAGGTCCAAATTCGAGCGTTATACCGCTAAACCACCCCGGCATATTGCATTGTATATAATATTGTATTATATCATAATATATATATATAAACTAAAAAAACATTAATAATATAACTTCGTTTCCAGCACGATATTATGTAATTAAATCTTTTTTTTACTAAAATGTCTACTGCTGAAAAGCATGTTTACTGTAGAACATTATATCAAAATATCTTATGGGGAGGGACAAACCAAGTGTTTGAACATATGCAATCATTTTCTTGCCCTATGGGTTTTCTTTAAATTTTGGGACTTACTGGTTTATTGCCCAAAATATAACTGTTAAGAAATGGACAATTAATAAAAGCGAAAAAAGGCTTGGTTAGATCACAAAAACCTTAACCTAAAACCATTTGTCCTATGAGAGATCAAACAAAATTGGTGCCAAATTGATCGAATACATACGGAATCATTGAAGTGTCCCATACGTTCTTTTTATAAAAATATGTTATTGTTGTTTTTTCTGTTACTGTCATTTTGTTGCCTTATGTAAATATAAATATTTCGATAATTAAGACATGAATAATAGAGATGACTGCAGCTTTATACTTGGCATTGAGTAGTCATATGAATTCTAACATGAAATAACATTTATCGTCTAGATTTTGTCTATATATTCTAACGGTAGAACGCTCGTCTCGAACAAGGTCTCATTCCCACTACCGGCACTAAATATGAGTTCATGTTCGGTTTTACTAAAATGTTCACCGCCAAAGGGCATCTTTTTTGTTCAAACGCATGGAATCATTTTTTTGTCCCATAATTACAGACCATGCAACACAAATAAACAGATACGCCCTACATTAAACGCATACATTTTGAATTTTTTTCGAGCTTTGTAGGGCTAGAATATTTCGATAAAATTAACCTAGTCTACAACCCACATGCATTAAAAACGGAACTAATTTATAGTGTGCCAACGTGGCTTAGTGGTACAGAACGGGACTCGAACTTGGATGGATGTGGGTTCGATTTCCACTACCGGCACTAAATTCAAGGCTATCCAATGTCCATTGCCGAAAAGATGCCTTTTCCATCAAACATTTAAAAGTAGTAAACATTTTTATATTACACACTATACAACACAAATGTGTGGAAACAGCCTACATTAAACGCTTTGAGAATATTCTAGACATTAATGAATATTACTTAAAATAAAATCTATTTTATATATATTTTTTTTTATAGTATAATTTATTTTTAAGAAACTAATTTGCTTGTTTTTTCAATTTTTTTTAACTGTTTTAAGTTTTTTTACCTAAATTGGAACTACATAATGACATTGATGTAAAATATTTTAACTTATAGAAATCAATGAATATTACTTAAATTATTAAAAATGTATAGTTTTTATTATCTACTTTTATATATGTGTACATGTTTTATAATAGAAGTTATTTTCAAGCAACTAATTTGCTTGTTTTTTTAATTTTTTAAAATGTCAACATTCTTGTTTTTTGACCGTAATTAGAATTTTATTTTGGTATATATTGGTATAAAATATTAGTTTTTATACAATATTTTACTTATACTGACAAGATAATGTTTAAAGAATATGTTAGTACAATTTAAATAGTATCACAAACGCGAATGATGTATATTTTGTTAATTTTAATAATAATAATAATAATAATAATAGTATTAATAATAATAACAACAGTAATAATAATAATAATAATAATAATAATAATAATAATAATAATAATAATAATAATAATAATAATAATAATAACAGTAATAATAATAATAATAATGATAATAACAATAATAATAATAATAATAATAATAATAATAATAATAATAATAATAATAATAATAATAATAATAACAATAATAATAATAATAATAATAATAATAATAACAGTAATAATAATAGTAATAATGATAATGATAATGATAATAATAATAATAATAATAATAATAATAGTATTAATAATAATAACAACAGTAATAATAATAATAATAATAATAATAATGATAATAACAATAATAATAATAATAATAATAATAATAATAATAATAATAATAATAATAATAATAATAATAATAATAATAATAATAATAACAGTAATAATAATAATAATAATAGTAATAACAATGATAATAATAATAATAATAATAATAATAATAATAATAATAATAATAATAGTAATAATAATGATAATAATAATAATAATAATAATAATAATAATAATAATAATAATAATAATAATAGTGGTAGTAGTTGTAATACAAACACGTTTGCTTTAAAAGTAAGCATAAAACATCAATGTGCCGATAACAGCAGAAACAACAACAAAGTCCTACTGACTACTCATCGTGAATATTACTTAAAATATTACAAATGCACAGCTTTTATTATCTATTTGCATATATGCATACATATTTTATAATATAAATTATTTTTAAGCAACTAAGTTGCTTGCTTTTTAATTTTTTAACCTGTTTTAAGTATTTTTACCTAAATTGGAATTTTATAATGATATTGGTATAAAATATTTTAACTTAAATCTACTTAATATAATTAAATAGGGTCACAAAAGCTAATAAATTATACGGTATTGATTTTAACGGCAGCCTGTTTATCTACAATGAAACAATCTACAATTAAATAAGCAAACGCTAGATAAAATTATTATTAAATTTTAGATAAAATACAAAACATATTTTTGTTACAACATAATTATTTAAATATACTGTAACAAAAGCAATAACTGTCTGCAATATTTAAACTTAAATTATATGAAATGGAAAATTTAAATTGTTTTAATTTTTAATGTATTTATAAAATTAATTAATAAAAAAACTATTACTATTAAATTAATATTTTTTTTAAAACGAAATATTTTTTTTCTAAATACGTGTTTTAATATATTATTATTATTATTACTATATCGTTGTGATTACTATATTATTAATATTATTATTATTATTATTATTATTATTATTATTATTATTATTATTATTATATTACTATTATATTATTATTATTAGTATTAGTATTAGTATTAATATTTTTATTATTATTATATTACATTATTATTATACTATTATTGTAAATATATTATTATTAGTATTAGTATTAATATTAATATAATAGTATTGATTGAAATAAATATCCTTTACATTCTTGTTTTTGAGTGGATTTACAAATAGCCTGAGTTAACTTCGTCCGCGCTATACAGTTTGATCGATTTTTGTACAACGAGTCGAGCTGGGGATTGTAATTGCCAAACGACTGACTATTGATCAAAGGCTGAGTGGATGGTTTATTTGGCATTCGGTGGAAAAACAGCGGCTGATGACTTTTTGGCAGTAGACATGGCATAAAATCGTAACAAAAAATGAAACTTAATTTCTGACTATTGTTGTTGTACATTTGGGAATAATACAGGTAGCTGTTATCAATGGTGGGCATAGTAACGCAATCAGCTGGATAGTTGTTGAATGGAAAAATACGAGCAAGCGAAGATTGTGATCGTTTACTTAAACGACTTGTTGGTTGGTCTTACTGGGATTGACCGGGGATAGGGACGGCGCGGGTAGGGGAATTGAAATAGACAAATACTGATTAGGTTTGTGTTAAGAAGTGGAAAAGTGTGTGTGATGTACCAAACATTGTGAAGTCATGGTATTGTAATTCTAAAGTGACAATTAAAGGTACACAGCAAATTTTTCGGAAACTATTTGTGGAAGATTATTTTTAGATGATGGCATAAGAATTGAAATAATACTTAATATTAGTAGTAGTAGCATTACTCTTATTATTAATTTTATTATCATTATTACTATTACTATTACTATTATTAGTAATAGTAATATTAGAATTACTTTTTTTATCACTTTCATTATTATTACTCTTGTTATTATTATTTCTATTATATTTTTATTAGTATTCTTATTAGTATTATTATTATATTATTATTATTAATAATAATACTACATTACTATTATTATTATTATTATTATTATTATTATTATTATTATGATCAGCAATAACAAATGTATATATATATATAACGGCTAAAAATAATTTAAATTTTTTTATAAAATTGCAGAATCTATTAAAAACGCTGTGCAATTGGAGAACGTTTACTGTGAAATGGAAAAGAACTGTTATAAAACTAAACCATTATGTACTTTTTTAAACTTGTTTAGCACTATGTACTATTTTTAAAACATTTAAAGGAAGTAAAAGCTTTTTCAAAACAACCAATTGGAATTAACGTGAATATTTCAATAGCCAATCAAGTTTTGATACTGCTTATTGAATGCGTAAATCGGTTACTGATTGGTTGAAATTAACATTGTTATATTAGAATTGGCAGATTTAATTGAATAATAAATTTACTATGTTTTTAAGTCAACCAGGAGCACTGTACAACTGTTTCACATCCTTATTTGGAATTATCAGCAGCGCATACTTTTCAAGTTTTACACACACACAAACATGAACTTGAACCCACGCGCTATCTGGTGTCAGGCCAACCCCTTAAACCACTAAGCTATGGGTGGATTACCTTGTCTAGTGTCCCCAAATGCATAATACTTGTTACAAAAATATTATATATTTAAATCAAATAATTTATTAATAAAATATTGATAAACTTCCGTTTTATTGCGTTTACCATTTTTTGATTTAGAATTTTGTTTACTAATAAGTAGTATGAATAGTAAGAACTTAATTTTCTGACTTGGAAATACAATGTCAAATCAATATAGCCATATTCCCCTATCTACCTCATCAATGATCATTTCTACGGTAATATATAAGAGTGAAACGTGGAAAGGAACAGATAAGATTGATAAGATAGTGGATGTTTTTTATCGCTGGTGTCTTAGAATTATTTTTAAAATTACCTGGCGCAATCACATTTCAAATAATGAAATCATGACAAAATTATGACTGCATGACATTATTACAATTAGACAATTAAACCGGTAGTAACGTAGCAGCATTTGAGGACACTGGACAATTAGAATTGATCAGATTCACTATAAATAATAAATTTACAGGTCGAAGGTCATCCACCCGTAGCTCAGTGGTTTAAGGCGCTGGCCTGACACGAGATAAGGCGTGGGTTCACGTTCATGTGTTTAAACTTAAATCGTATGCGTTGCTGATGATTTCAAATAAGGATGTATAACAGCTGTACAGTGCTCCTGGTTGACTTAAAAACCTAGTAAATTTATTATTCGAGTGAATCTGACAATACTAATATAACATATCTAAAAACAAATAATCCCTTAAAACCCCATTGTTAAATTAAACAATTAGTCAAATTACACGTCTACCGCCTGAAAAATTAGCAAGAACGGTTTTGGAATGAATAATTAATAATGATAAAAGGTAGGTTGAGATAGACTACAGAAAACTCGGCTAAAAACTATTCGAAAAGATTTAATTGAAATTAATATTTTATGGAATCAAGCAAAAAATTTGGCAAAACGTTCAAATACATGGAAACATTTTGTTGTCTCATGTTCTCTTTGAATTACGAGACTTTGATGTTGTTTTTTGCTGTAATTGTTATCTTATTGTCCCATGCTCATTTTTTGAAGCAAAAGTGTTTTGTAATAATAATAATAATAATAATAATAATAATAATAATAATAATAATAATAATAATAATAATAATATAAGTAGTATGAGTATAAAAACTTAATTTTATGCCTAAAAGTGATTACTTCTTTCCAAAAAAAAACAATTATTTAGTTTAATAATATATTTTGTCTATTGCTTAATAAACTAAATTAAAATTTGAATAGTTTTCAGTATGTAGTTATACTTGCCTGTTTAAATTTGTAACCGTTTTTGAACTAATTATTTTAAAACAATTAGATTACTGGTTTATGAAACAAAATTTCCCATTCGGATCAACTGCACAGTTTTTAAACTTTTATGTTTTCCTGAAATGGAACGACTCATCTTATAGCAACAAAAATTCAATACTTCAATGAAGTAAATTTATTAATGAAACATCAACAAAAACACTAATTTCTACTGCATTTTGTATTAATTAGGTAGGAAAAAATTATTTTCAACTTTGGTTTACTTATAAGTACTATATTTAAAAAACTTAAAATAAAATAATCTAATAAGCATACATTGTCATAGCTATATGATCGCATAGTTTGGACAAGAAATAATTCAATCTAACCAGTCTCAAGCCTGGACAAAAGAAGAGGGTTTGAACGCGCAAGATTAGCAACCTGATCTGTGTAAAAAAAGTATACTGCTACGGAAGCATTCAAGAGGACGCTATTCCGGCAGCCAACGGCAAAGAAGTGATCGTATGTATCTGGATGACAGAGTTACACAGATGACAGGGTTGAGTGAAAGCCGAAAGGAAGCTCAATTTTTAATGCCAACGAGACTTTGTTGTTGTTGTTTTGCTGTAATTGATGTCTTATTTTTAAAGTAAAAGGATTTTGTATAATATGTATATAATTAACGCAATATTTTAAAATAATATGTGTCACTGTAAAATCCGGTAAAAATAAAGTGTAGCTTTAGCTACAAGGTCGATCAAACAATAAACTTAAATTTACAGTTTTTTAGAATATTTTGAAAATCTTTTGGTAATCTGTAAAAAAATGCAATTTATCGCCTTTTTTAATTTAAATGATAAACATGTTTTTATGTACTTTTGAACAATAATCATATTGCCATAGCTACAAAAACGACCAACGCAAAAATATTTAAGTTTACGATGAGTTTTTATAGATGTTTTTAAATTATTGTAGCATTATTTAGAAAATGATATTGGTCACTTTATAAAATCCGATAAATATTAATTAAGTGTAGCCATAGTTGCAAGGTCAACCAACAAAAGACACTTAAATTTACAGTTTTTTTTAAATATTTAAAAATTATCTACCACCTTTGTAATTTAAATGATGAACACATTTTCCGGGGTGCCGGGGTGGTCTCCAGCGGTATAGCGCTCGAATTTGGACCTCGGTTGGCATGGGAGTTCGAATCCCATTACCGGCACCAAAATACTGGCCTACGTTCGGTTTCGCTAAAATGTTTCTTGTAAAACATTCAAAATAAAATATTTTTTATGTACTTTTGGGCAACGATCGCATTGCCATAGCTACAAGATCGATCATCACAAGACAATATTTTTTAAATTTTTGTGGTGATATTTAAAACTGTTATTTATCACTTATATAATTTAGATTATTTGTTAACAATTACCAATTTCTATCACTTCAATGTTTTCATTATATAATAAATAACTATTATTCTACATTGCAATTGTAGCGTACTACAGTATTAACAGCATAACATTTAAGTATATATGTTAAATTTTATGACTAAATGTATAAAAATGTACTAATTCTGGTTATTATTACTGCTATTATTATTATTATTATCAAAGAAGTGATTGCATGTATCTGGATGACAGAGTTACACAAATGACAAGGTTGAGTGAAAGCCGAAAGGAAGCTCAATCTTCGATTGCGCAAAATCTTCAATTCTAATGTGACTTTGTTATTGTTGTTTTGCTGTAATTGTTGTCTTATTGCCCCATGCTTATTTTTAAAGCAAAAGGGTTTTGTATAATACATATTATTATTATTATTATTATTATTATTATTATTATTATTATTATTATTATTATTATTATTATTATTATTGTTATGTAACAAAAACACCCACTCCCGTTTTTAATAACAATAAAACAAAACAAAAATTTTTTACAATTCTATTTTACATATAAGGTAAAAGTTCAATCAGTAAAAAATTGTAACTTCAAAATAATCAAATATCCAGTATTGCATACATTTTGCATATTTTTTTATTATACAATTATTTGTTTTTCACTTGTACAAAACGTTTTGTTACAAAAAATGGTCGTATAAACGAAGATTGTTCCCATTTTAAAAATACAAAATAATAATAATTATTATTATTATTATTATTATTGTACAAATGGTCAAAGAAATTGTATGTACAATATATTTTTAATCCTTTGTAAAAGAAAGTTAATCGTTTGTCAACAACTCATCTACCACAATCTGGTATGTCTATTGTGTTTGAGGACGGCATTGGTGTACGAATATGACTGGATTGGTGTGTAGGATTGGCAATTTAAATAATTGCCACAAGAAAATCGTAACGATTTGTCGGGAGTGGAATTTGTCAATGACAATCTACAATTGAATTTTAAAAATTATAACCGATTTTAAGTGCGTCTTAACCAAAAAACAAAACAGAAAAATTGAAACATTTCTGTACCAAAGTCATTAATTCTAAATTTGAATAGCTTTTCGAATTTGCAATAATTGTCGGATGCGAATCGAAGTTTCTTGACTAGAAGCCCGCTTTGTCGAGTGTACGCCGACATTCATTGACTAAATGGAAATGCAGTGAAAGTCCATTTATACCGCTGTGCATTTCTTTGAAACTCGATTTCTTTGATTTATTTAAACTGCAAAAACCCAACATTTGTACATTTGATTATCTACAGCCCGGATTTAGACGTTAATAATTTTGTTTTGTGTTTCTTTAAAGGTTAGGTTAACAAGTTGTAAAATATCATATTACTTATGTTATAAAAAAAATCGAGTTTCAAAGAATTTTATTGGTACCTTAATAGTCTCAAATTTAAAATGGCTGGCAAAAGGTAGAAATAGAAGTTAATGTTGCTTGAATTGTTGATATTACAAAGTGTGTAACGTTTTCTTTACATATTAAATGTATTTTGGTTAATAAAATTCCTTTTTTTAACAAATTACATGTGTTTATTGTCAAGTTTTAATAAACGGAGGTATTATAATTTATTACTAGAGCGACTGTTGTTATATATCATAATTACAATGTTATATTGCGAACAATAATTTATATATTTTTTGACACAATTTTATCCAAGGTATTTATTAATAAGTAGTAGATATGTCCAAGATAAGTAAAAGGTGCTAAATATTTTTAAAGATTATAGTAGGTTAATATAGGATTTAAGTTCGTTTCCCACTGTAGATGTCTATTAGCACCTAGTCCAGAATGCACCACGTGGAGGAAGAAGAACAATCAGAAATATCACTATCACTACTTATTTTTATGTTTTTCATGTTTATTACTGTAAATGTTTTACAAGAAACATCTTTCAGCAGTGAACATGTTAGTAAAGCCGAACGTGGACCCGCATTTTAAAAAGTGGGACTTTGTATAGGCATTAATCAAATCCTCAAAATCAACACAATATAATAGTATAACATATCACAATTTAAAAAATATTGCTAATAAATTAATTGTTAACTTTCTATTTTTTTAAATAAAAAAATATTATTTGCCATCTCATATTTAAAGTCAACTTAATTACTACGGTAAAGGTACACTGAACATTATAAAATACACAAAAACAATAATTGTACATCATTATAAAAAAAACATTAAAAAAAACAAGTTTGTATAAAGTACTTCAACAACAATATTTACTGGTTGGAAAATATTTTTATCAAGACAGTTGGTGACGTAATCACCTCTTCATTATTTTCCTTATTTATACTGCATATAAAACAATCGATTTCGATAGCTTGATAAGCGTAACACAAATGTAGAAGAATAACAAAGTTTTTTGGCTGGTAGACAGCATTCTTGTGACGCCGCCACTGTTTGCAAAGATTGACGAAACCGCCTAATGTTTTGTTAGGGTTATTTTCTTTAACCCAACGGTTACATATGGTATACGTATATTTTAAAATACCTTTTAAGGATCCTGGGTGCATGCTTGAACTCACCTACTAAAGTAGAAATTTAATTATACCGCTGTGCACTCAGTCTCTGCTGTTGTTAATCAAGATGCCTGTTGGCACCTAGTCCAGGATGCATCACATGGAGGACAATTAGTTAGAAATATTACCATTATTAGAAAATAAAGCTTTATAAGCATTACATTTAAACAAATGATAATTAAAAAATGTACAAAGACAAACATTTTTACAAACATTATATAATAAAATAAAAAATAATATTATATATCACTTATTATTAATTAACTCTTTCTAGTTTAAACTAAAAATTAATTAATTTAGCGAATCCCAAGCCTAGAAAACAAGGTTAGCAACCTGATTATTGTAAAAAAAATCTATATTGCTACTGAAACAATAAAAGGACGCCATGTCGGTAAACAACGACAAAGAAGTAACAGCACATACCCAGATGACAGGGTTAAGTAAAAGTTGAAAAGAAATTTATTATTTAATTTGCAAAATCTTTAATAAATTTGTGGATTGTGTGCACGCGTTTTTGTAGTAGACAGTTAGAAATAAAAAAATACAACTTAAATATTTTGAGTATTAGTAAAATGTGATAGTAAAATCAATAACATTTTGGCGTCGGGACTGGAGTAATTACAAATGCTTTGGCTCCAGGTGAAAACTTGCCATTGCACCTCGGTTCGTTGATGCCTGCAACTATTTCTAATTAGGCTTGCTAGTGGAAAGGTCTATGATTATTCCCTTATTGTGCCAGAATGATCTAAAGGTACAGCGCTCGAATTTGGACCTCGGTGGGTATGGGTTCAAATCTCACTACCGGCACCAAAATGCGGGCCCACGTTTGGTTTTCCTAAAATTTTTACTGTTGAGAAATGTTTTTTGTAAAGCATTTAAAGTAATAAACATAAAATTAAAATAATAAAATTAATGTATATGCATTAATGTCATATTTTTAATATGAAGTCCATTACATTAGTGGAGATGATATTATTTTAAATAAAACTGCTGCCAAAACTAAGATTGAATAGAAACCCGTGAATAACTGTATTATTTTGGCTGAATTTAACAATAGATTTTTTTAAATAACAGTTGTGCAATTCTATGCCCCTAGCGAGGCTACTAACAAGAATCAAATAATTTTTTTTACGAGCAATTACATACGTTGAATATATGTTGAATAAGATTTTCAAAAAAGACATTAAAATATTGATTGCAAATTTTAATGCAAAATTAAACAATGAGTAACCAAGGTAGTAGATTTAAAATGTGATAAATGTGGTTTTCAATTTTACTAACCTACATTAAATACGGACCTTTGGTTAATTTTTTTTAATTTTTACTTAACTCTACCTAGAAAAAATTCAACCAGTCTCAAGTCTAAATAAAAAAGGGTTTAAAATGTAAGGTTAGCAACCTAGTTTCTATACAAAATCCATATTGCTACAAAATCAATAAAAGTAAGCCATGCAAGAAAACAACGGCAAAAAAATAATAGTTAAATAAAAATTAAAAAAACTTAATTTTTAATTTATAAATTTTTTGATTGAACAAAACAAATTACCGCTTGAAAGACCAGCAAAAAGAATTTTGAAATAGACGATTAAAAATGGTAAAAATGTAGCTAACAACCATTTGGGAGAACTTAATTAAAATGAATGTGTTACTAAAAATAAAACAAAAAGTTTGAATCATTTTTTACTGTATATTCTTTTTAATTTATGGGACTTTTTTGTATTTGCTGTTACTGTATCTTGTTGCTATAATAATAATAATAATAATAATAATAATAATAATAATAATAATAATAATAATAATAATAATAATAATAATAATAGTAATAAATGTATATTTGTTGTAAAGTGTTTCCAACTGCATGCATTAAAACAGGTTAATAGTTTTGGTTTTTAAAATTAAAAAAAAACATTGTGTGTCAGGATTACACACTACAGTTTTAATACTTCACTAAAGATATATTCAGCAAAACATTAATTTTTAAGCACTATATTTAAAACTATTTTTTAATATTTAATTAATAAAAAATGCTTTAAAATAACCTGTAATTGGGTTTTTCATTTGTTTGCAATGTATTTTCCCTATTTAAATTATTATTTACATATTTTACATTATTCTCTATTGTTTGTTTATTTGATTTTAAATCACAATTTTTATCTGTCTGTGTTTGTGATGTGTATTTTGTTAAATCAACTGTAGGTAAAATGCTATTTGCATTTTTTATGTTTATTGCGGAACTGTAGCATGTTGTACGTTGATTTAAATCTTTTCGACAATGTTGAACATTAAAAAATTCGGGAAAAATGACGTAATTGTTAGCAGCAAATATTGGATGATCTAACTTGTAGTGTTTTTTTAAAAACTGAATCATTTTTGAAGACGGTGAATCAACAGCCATAGTTGTAATGTTTATGTTTTCATTCTAAAAATAAAATAATTAAAAGAAGTGCAATTCTATTAAGTAACAAATTAATTTTTTTATTTAGAAAATTAAAACGTTAACATTTCAAAATTTGTCAACACATTTAACATCAAGTAAAATGTTTTATTTTCTGGACAAGTCTTGTTTGCATGTTGGTCTAGCGGTACAGCGTTTAATTTAAACCTGGAAATTTATAGGTTTGATTTTTACTACCAGCACTAAATGCGAGTATTTGTTTAGTTTTGTTAAAAAATGTTTTTTGTAAAGCATTTAAACAATTTTTATTATTATTACTATAACAAAAAGATTTAAACGTATTTTTACTGTTTATATTGAAAACTATTACTAATTATATTTAAGACTAATTAATGTACATTTAATTTAACAAATTATTTTTTAAATCTTTAATAAATTTTTTATTATGTTACAATAATTAAAAAGTAAAGCAATATTTTTAATTTAAACACCGGCTAATTGTATTTAAATTAAAATAATAATAATTTGTGTTAGTTTTAATATAAATTTTAAAAACAAAAATTATTATAATTGCAACAATAATATCTTACATTTAACATAAAATCAAACAAACGTTTACCACAACCTTTTCTTTGATATGGTTCAAGAATATAAAAATCTAAAACACAAAGAGGTTTTGTTTCTTTACAACAGCCTTTATTATCGTGAAAAAATAAACGTTTAAATCCAATTTTTAAAAAACCGTTAATTCTTTTAAATTAAATTAACAATGTTGTACCTTTCACAATCTGAATTTAATAAAAAATATATTTTATGATTTGATTGATGAAAATTGTTAGCAGATGTTACTGGTTTAGATAATTTTTGCGCCTAAATAAATAACACAAATACTTAATTAAATATATGTTTGCTTATACTTTTGCTGACATTTGTCCAAAATTGTTAAGAAATAAAGTAAAATCTTCAAAATAATCGCGTAAACTAAATAATAATAATAAACTTCTAATTTTTTACTTTCTATTTTTTGAAAATTTTAAATTAGTTAATAAGTCTGAATTTATAATTATAAACGTGCCATTATTTTTGTTTTTTAAAATTTTTGGAATATTCATAATGTAACTATGTTTTTGTACTCAGCAATATTTATTAAATTAAGCATATTATTAAAGTGGCGCTATAAAACAATAAAATACTATACATTATTTTAGTTGTTTTTATAACTTTTATATTTTTTTGTTAATAAAAAACATTGTTTTTTTATTTTAAAATTTTTATTTTAATTTATTAATAAATAACATTTAAAAATTACAGCTTATAAACTTATTTAACAAATATTATTATAAATATTAATTTCAATAATATTTAAATATGTTTATAAAACAAATATTTTTAACAGTTGTGTGTGTAAAGAATGCTTATTTATAGTGAATTTTTAATAACTTGTTTAAATATATTGTCAAACATTTTTGATTAAAAAACCTAGCATTTTTAATTATATTTTTTGTTTTTTATTACAATTATAGCTTTAAAAATTAGTTTTACGTTTTAGTTTAATTATTACATTTAAAGTTTAAAACAATAATTTATATTGAATGTTTTAACGCTTGAATTTAATAGTTCTAATATTAATTATATTAATTTTTTTGTACAATGAAACTTAACATGTATAAGCATATTTAAATCATTAAATTATTTGTTAAAATTTAGATTACATAAAACTGTATAAGCATTTTAACTAAAAACACATCAAAACCTAAGCCAAGTAGTTACAAACACAAGCCATCTGATTTATTGCTTAATATTTTGAGTAAATTATATAAAAATCAATTTATTAACCTTAGAAATTAGATATATTTTGCATTTTTAAGAATATTTGACGTTATATTTTATGTTGATAATGTTACTCAATTTTAGATTATAAGTCAGTTAATATTTTATGTAAATATTTTATTAGTTAGAATACATATCTCTATAAAATTGTATTTGTATTTTAATTATTATACAACACGAAAGGAAATATTAGCTATTGTCTGTTTTATTTCATACTTCTGACATTTCTTGTGAAAAAAGTGTTTTATTATTAGAACAAATTACCAGGCTTTTAAATGTTTCAAAGAATTCAAAAACCCAGAAAGATAATTGGCGCGTTGGTAAAAAAGATACCAAGAATCTGATTTGAAATGCATTTACAGACCTGGTAAACAGTACATCAACGCAGACGCTTTATCGAAACGGGCGTGCGTAAAGAGTTCAGTATGCAAAGTATGTTATCCTAGAGAGATTAACAGTATTATCGTGCAACAAGGAGTGTTTTTAAAGTGAAACTTTGAGTAAGCTCAAAATGAGGATTTGAACGTCGTCTACTCTGCACTACAACATAGGTTATCGCGTTCAGAGAAAGTAGAGTTGGAAGGTAAAAGCTGGAACGCACATTTCATATGGATAATGTGGGATTTTTTGGAATTGAATGATGGAATTGTCTATTTCAAAAACAACCCACAACTTTGACCTAGGGTTGTAGTGGGAAGTTTTGTAAAGATTATACACGGAGCTTAGTCATTCCAGTCAGAAAAAAATGGATTACATGGCAAAAAACGATTTACGTGGCCACATATAAAAAAGGATACAATTAAATTTTGTTAAACTTGTTCACTGTGCATACACTTTAAAAGTCCAAACTCACTGCGGAAAGCCCCAATGCAACTGATGGTAACCGAATGTCCCAATAAACGTGTGGTTATAGATATTGTTGGTCTACTAGCCAAAACAATACATAGAAATCCTTACACATTGGTAATGGTTGACTATTTTACCAAATGGTGCAAAACAATACCGCTGCGGAGGATAGATGCGGTTACGACAGTTAAAGCTATTTTTCAAAAATGGATTTCTCGTTGGGGTGCACCAATTCAAGTACACAGAGACAGGTGTTTAAATTTTGAAACATTTATCAAATCTGAATTGTATTGGTTACTTAATACACGTACCACGTTTTATCACCCTTAAAGTAATGGGTTGGTAAAACAAACAAATAGAAGTTTTAAATTTTTAATTATATCATGTTTGGCAAAATTTTCAAATAGAACGTAGAACATCGTGTTGCTGCAGTATTTGTTAGCATACAGATTGGCTGTATATACATCTACTCTACAGTCACCGCATATAATGGTAACTGGAAGAGAATTGCAATTACCTATAGACTTAGATTTACTATTGATTCCTAATGCGTTTATAAACAGTGCAGAATTTGTAATGGGATTGAAAAAACAATTACAAATTATTAACAAGATGGATTGAATAATTTCTATAGTTGTGGGAATGATTGCTGTGGGATTATATATATATATATATACAATTCTACTAATATCCAGATAAGAACTTCAATCGATTACTACTAATAACTGCTCTCCAAATTCACAAATAGCAAATTTACTCCAAAGAAGTATTACATTTATGTTAATAATTTTACTCAATTTTACATCACAAGTTAGTTAATAGTTTATCTAAATATTTTATTAGTTACAATATATATACTGTAATGTATACTGTTATATTTACACATTATTAACTATAGTGTATTTCCTAAGTAATATTATGCCTCTTCACACATATCACATTGCACATTTCTTTGAATATACGTTAATTTTAAGATTGTTTTAGTTTATGTAATTTAATCTCATTTTATTTTATTTTATTTTATTTCTTATTTATTTTTGGACTGATGTTACATACTGCAAATTGTATTGTATTTTTATAATTGTACATATTTTGGTGTGCTGAAAGCTACTTCTACTGAAGTATTTAAGCCA
>JAKXYG010001285.1:25000-55000 GCA_025895645.1 Cardicola forsteri | reverse complement strand
CCGAAGCGGTAGCCCAGTTATAACGCTGTGCACTCGGTCCCTGCTGTTGTTAATCCAGATGCCTTTCAGCACCTAGTCCAGGATGCACCACGTGGAGGACGAACAGTTAGGAATATCATCGTTATTGGAAATTGAGACTTTATAAATATTACTCAATTCCTCCGAATCATTAGCATCCCATTGAATGTTAATAATCGTGAGGATTTGAGTTATGTTTAGAAAGTTTCAATTTCCAATAATGCATCCTAATCTGGGTATCCATAATAATAAAAACAGGGATCGAGTGCATAGTGGTTTAGCTGGGCTATCGCTTTGTCGAATGGGTACAAGCATATACCCAGGGTACCATATGTAGTCCTTGTGCTAAGAAAGATAACCCTGAAAAACTCCACTGGCTTCATAAACCTTTGCAAAGTGACGCTGTCACAAGGATGCCGTCTCTTAGCCAAGAAACTTCATTATTCTTCTACGTTTGTTATACTTATCAAGCCATTGAAGTTGTACAAATGTAGAAATAATTAAAATGTGATCACGTCACTGATCAAAATAAAATGAATGTTTTACGGAAACCAGCAGTGGACATTATACTCTGGATTCATGCAGCCGTTGGGCTAAGGGAGATAAGCTTACACTTTCAGTCAAAAAACTTTGTTATTTTCTTACATGTGTTGCGCTTATCAAGCCATCGAACTGGATCGTTTCCTATGTTGTACAAATACCGTAATAATATTTGTTGTACTATATATATATATATATATATATATGTATTGTACAAAACCCTTTCTCTTCAAAAATAAGCATGGGGCAATAAGACAACAGTTACGGCAAAACAACAAGAACAAAGACTCGTTGGTATTGAAAATAGATTTTTTACACTAGGCCAGTTTGCTAACCTTGCTCGCTCAAACCCACCTCCTTTAACCAGGCTTGGGACTGGCTAGATTGAATCATTTCTAGTCCAATGTATATATATATATATATATAAGCGAATAATTTCTAATGCATTCCAGGCCGATGTCGATAAGGCGGTCAGAGCAGCTCGTGAAGCCTTCCGATTTGGTTCCGAATGGCGTCGTACGGATGCTACCGAACGAGGCAATTTGCTCAATCGTTTGGCTGATCTTATCGAAAGAGACAAGCGCTACTTGGCGGTGAGTAACATTCGGTTTGTTAATTGTTGCAATGTCATAATCAGGATAGATGATAAAACCAACCATGGGGGAAAAGTTGCATAAAAAGGAACCTATATGGTAAAGTCCTAATGGAAGGGTTCTCTCACTTGCTAAATCTGTAGTAACGTAGCAACATTTGAGGACATGGGGCAATTAGAATTGATTAGATTCACTATAAATAATAAATTTTCAGGTCGAAGGTCATCCGCTCGTAGGTCAATGGTTTAAAGCGCTGACCTGACACCAGATAGGGAGTGGTTTTAAGTTCATGTGTGTGTGTAAAACTTGAAAGGTATGTGGTACTGATGATTCCAATTAAGGGTGAAACAGCTGTTCAAGATTCCTGGTTGACTTAAAAACCTAGTGACAATTGTAAAACAAATAATCCTTTTAAAACCCATTGTTAGAGTTAGATAACCTTTTGTGAGTGTGTGATCACTCGTAAGTTGGGGATGGAAAAGTTTCTAGATGTGTGACAAACTTTACACGATGACGCAATACGAATCGTATAGTACTAGTTAAATATTGATTTTTTTCACCATTTTCAAGGTTACACTGACTCACGGAAGTTGACCAATAGGATTAAAATGTTTTCCGTGATTGGTTTTATAATCTACCCAATGATACTGTTGATCACATGACTAGCACGAACGTGATTTGGATGACCGATTTGTGACCTGTCTGCCTTGGTCGATTAGGCTACTGATCAGACGCCTTTTGCTTTAAAAATAAGCATGGGGCAACGAGATGCTAGTAATCATTCATTTTGGTTGGTGACGTGGTCACCTCTTCACTATTTCCCATATTTATACGACATGTAGAACGATCGATTTCGATGGCTTGACAAGCGTAGACAAACGTGGAAGAATAACAAAGTTTCTTGGCTGGTAGACGGCATCCTTGTGACGTCGCCACTGTTCGCAAAGATTGACGAGGCCGCCTGATTTTTTGTCAGGGTTATCTTCCTTAGCCCAAGGGCTACATATGGTATACGTATACCTTTTAATTATCCTGGGTGTATGTTCGCACCCACCCGCTGTAGCGGAAGCCCAGTTATACCGCTGTGCACTCGAACCCTGCTGTTATTAGTCTAGATGCCTGTTGGCACCTAGTCCAGGATGCACCACGTGGAGGATGAACAGTCAGGAATATCACCATCATTGGAAATTGAGACTTTATAAGCATTTCTCAAATCCTCAGGATCATTAGCATCCCATGCCAGTAGTACCAGCCAAGAAACTTTGTTATTCTTCCACGTTTGTCTACGCTTGTCAAGCCATCGAAATCGATCGTTCTACATGTCGTATAGATATGGGAAATAATGAAGAGGTGATCACGTTACCTTTTGCTTTAAAAATAAGCATGGGGCAATAAGACAACAATTACAGCAAAACAACAATAACAAAGTCTGGTTGGCATTGAAGATTCTGTAAAGTGAAGATTGAGCTCCCTTTCGGCTTTCACTTAACACAGTCATCTGTGTAACCTTGTCACTTCTTTGCCGTTGTTTGCCGGAATGGCATCCTCTTGATTGCTTACGTAGCAGTATAAATTTTTTACAGAGGCCAGGTTGCTAACCTTGCGCTCAAACCCTCCCCCTTTATCCAGGCTTGGTACTGGCTAGATTGAATCATTTCTAATCCAAACTAGGTGGTGTTGGAGGGAATAGTCAGGATTATTACCATTATTGAAATTTGAGTCTGTATAAGCATTACTCACAATTATAAGCATTCCATTATCACTATTATTGTTGTTTTTTCTCTAGTCTTTAGAAAGTTTGGACAACGGAAAACCATTTTCAGAATCGTATGATATTGATCTGAATCTTGTAATTGCATGTTATCGGTACGTTTTACAAAGCTCTGGTTGGTGACGTGGTCACATCTTTATTGCTTTTAAATTTGTACAGCATATTAAATGGCCAGCTTCGATGGCTTGATAAGCGTAACACAAATGTAGAAGAATAAAGTTTTTTGGCCAGTAGACGGCATTACTGTTCGTAAAGATCGATAAAGCCGATGGGGGCAAGCATACATCTGGGATAAACGTCATCGCCCACCGGGTTATCGCTCAGGGTAGTCCGAATTACCAAAAGCCTGCAAACGTGCACCTAATGAACGATGCACTTGAGTTAGGCTGACGAGTTTAAATGTTGAGCCAATATCTGCCCAAATTACTTGTTGACCACGCGGTTGGGCTTCCTTAGCTATTCATGATACAACAAAGAGTTGAAAATTGAAAGAAATTTCACTTTAATTAAACAACACTTAGTAATCGCACTACTTACTAGCATAATAACTAAATATATTTTAAAACTTGAACTTTTTTAAATAACACAATTATTTTTCTGATGAAAAGACGTTTTTGCGTTACGAGAAACATCTTTCAGCAGTGGATATTTAGCGAAGCCAAACGCATAGGCCCACATTTTAGTGCTGGTGGTGGGGATTCGAACCCCCATGTCCACCGAGGTCCAAATTCGAGCGCTGTACCGCTAGGCCACCCCAGCACATTGATTTAATTGTTACTACTTCAAGGTCAACATTTTAGCGAAGCTCTAAACGAAGGCCTGTACTGACTTCCGACGGCGGGACTCGAATCCAGCGCTGTACCGCCAGACCACTATGATATCAACAATCGTTTTAATTACTGAAGCAAATAGGCATTTCAGCACTAAACGAGGACTTGTATTTAGGACTTGAATCCATGCTAAAATAGGTGTCTGGTCACATAGGCATGTAGACTAATGACAGCAGAGACCGCTTCGGTGGGTGGGTGCAAGCAAACAACCAAGGTACTTCACGAATAGTGGCGCCGTCTACCAGCCAAGAAACGTTGTCATTCTTCCACTTTTGTTACGATTGTAAAGCCATCGAAATCGATTGTTTGTTATGCCCTACAAATATAGAAATAATGACGCATTCCAACAATAACATTGTGTATATTTTATTAGCAGATGAACCCCACCATAACCGACAATTGATAACTTTTCGTAATTGAAACATAACATCAGTTGATGGCAGAGCTACCTCTTCATTAATGCCAGGCTTGGGGGGAAGAGGGCATATAAGAAGTTTCTTGCGATGATGCCAGAATTCACAGGAATTGACGAAGCGATCTCCTTCGGGATTGAGTGTATGCTTGCATTCATTCAGTGTAAGTCCAGTTATACCGCTGTGCACTTGGTCCCTACAGTTATTAGTCTACATACCTATAGGCATTTAGTCCAGGATGCGTTGTATAGAGAAGGGACAGTCAGGAATATCATCATTATTGAAATTTGGGACTTTGTAAGCATGAATCAAATCCTCAGGATTATCAGCATCCCTTAGTAATTGAAATGATTAAACACATTGTGATCGGACTATTTATAACAACTACAATTGTATCGTTATTGTACATTGTGTGTGTAGATATTTCGCCGGCTGGGCCGATAAAAATCACGGCAAAGTCATTCCAGTTGCCGGCAATTATTTAACCTTTACGCGTCACGAGCCCGTCGGTGTATGTGGTCAAATTATTCCGTGGAACTTTCCACTCCTAATGCAAGCGTGGAAGCTGGGTCCGGCTCTGGCAATGGGCAATTGTGTCGTCATGAAAACGGCGGAGCAAACGCCGTTGACAGCAAATTGGGTTGCCGAACTCGTCAAGGAGGCCGGCTTTCCTCCTGGTGTCGTCAATATTGTTCCCGGGTAACATTTCTTTATTTTTGCATATGACATGTTTTTGATTGATTCTGGTAGTTTCATGAGCGTAACAAACGTAGGAGAATAACGAAATCTGTTAGCTTATAAACGGTATTTCTGTGACGACCTTATAGTTTGTAAAAAATGACAAAACTGCTTGTTTTTTTGTCAAGGTTGCCTTAGTCCATTAGCTACATATGGTATACATATGCTTCATGATACCTTTTTTATTATCCTAGGTGTATGCTTGGACTTATCCGCCAAAGGCGCAAACTCAGTTATACCGCTGTGCACTCGGTCCCCGTGACAGTCTAGGTACTTGAGAGCACCCAGTCTAGAATGCACAGTTGGGAATATGCCGGGGTGGTCTAGCGGTACAGCGCTCGAATTCGGACCTCGGTGGACATGGGTTCGAATCCCACCACTGGCACTAAAATGCGGGCCCACGTTTGGTTTCGCTAATTGTCCATTGCTGAAAGATGTTTCTCGTAAAACATTCAAAGTAGCAAACATAAATAAAAAAAATTATTATTCGAAATTGAAACTTTATAGGTTTGCTGTGATAATAATTTATACATTATGCGGGCCTCCTGATGGTTGTATTACTTTAATTCACTATAACTACATACATGCAACTTATTTTGATATTTGCCATTATCTTTTTATTCAATGATAAATATTTGGAAATTATATAAACATATAATTTTATTTATTTTTGTAATGATGTCATGGTGTGAACGGTAGTCAGTTCTTGTCATGATCTTGTCATTTGAAATGTGATCGTGCCAGGTAATCTTTAAAATGCGGCGATGAGAAATATCCACCATCCTATTTTTTTCTATTGTACCTAATACATTTTAAACATGAAAAAATACCATAGTGGATTTCAACGCGCTCTAAAATCAACTTTCCCAAAACATATGTCACTGTCACTAATGCTATCTTTCAATGCAAGATCCGTTGTTGATACAATTGATGATTTGTATTTACTAATTAATGCGAAAATCGGTATCAACACAGTTGTTTTATATTGATTTGTACTATCCTGGCTAAACAAATACAGTGATGGTGATAACCTTACATGTCACTTGATAATTATAATATGTCTACATTTTTACTTTGTACTTCTATTTTGTTATTGTTTTGTTTGATGTCACGGGCTATATATTATGTGCGAATGTATATTTTGAATGTCCTTTTATCGATGCATTAAAGCATATGTTAATAAAAAAACAAATAACTATTACAAAAAAAATACATTTTCTGTAACCAGTGGAAGTCTGGTAGACACCTTCTAATAGTATGTAAATAACATTATTATTTCATACAAAACCCTTTTGTTTTAAAAATAAGCATGGGGCAATAAGACAACAATTACGGCAAAATAACAACAACAAAGTCTCGTTGGCATTGAAGATTCTGCACAATCGAATATTGATCCTCCTTTCGGCTTTCACTCAACCCTGTCATCTGTGTAACTCTGTCATCCAGATACGTGCGATCACTTTCTTTGCCGTTGTTTGCCGGAATGGCGTCCTCTTGATTGTTTCCGTAACAGTGGCTTGGGGCTGGCTAGATTGAACCATTTCTGATTCAAACTAGTCAAAAACATTTAACAGTTTTTAAATTATTGCAACGTTTTATTATATTTTTAAATCATGAAATTTTATCTAAATATTAATTGTAGGATTAAGCTTTAATATAAACGCTCTTAAAATATTTCACACACGTTAAGGTTTAATTTATTATATAATTTAAATTATTGATTGTTTCTAAATATAAATAAATGATGGTTCGTTGAATTGGACATGATGTAGGAAGTTGTACAACCCTCACAACAATTACCGCAAAAAAAGTGGTTATTTAACTAAAACCTCTCTAGCATCTACATAGCATACAAGAGAAACGTCACTTTAATTATAAAATATACAATACTATATAATAATTGAAAAAAACTATAATTATATATACATATATATTGTAAGTAAAAAAAAATTATATAAAATATCAACTGGTGCAAAATCGGAAATGGAGTAAAATGATTAACATGATTTATAACGTCAACTATTAATAAAAATACAGATTGCACGCAATTTTTTCAGTTACCAAATGATTAAAGACATTACAACGTTCAAAAAATTCAATAATCTATGTGATCGCCTTTCTTTTGAACAACCTGATCCAGGCGTTTTGGAATGCTGTCAATGAGAGTGTTGATATATTCTTGTTTCATCTCATATTGAACAACAAACCGAATGCGTTCACATAAATCCTCAATTTCGGTATGCTTATTGATATTGCGCTTTAGCATACTGAAAAAATTTTCAATAACATTGATATCCGGGCTGTTAGGTGGCAATTGAGCGAAAGATAGCTTTTTTGATTTTAGCCCCTCTACTGTCTAAATGTAAATATAAAGCAAATATAGTGAAGTTAGATGAATATAACGTTACCTTTTTGGACGTATGACATGGAGCATTGTCCTGAAAAACAGTAGTAACCCCCGTGTAAGTGTGCTGCATTTCATAATGAAAAACATCCTTCATAACTGAAACAAATTTTTCACTATTTAAGGTACCAGATATAATTCTCCATTTGATAGGTTGATTATACTTAATACCAAACCAACACATTACTTGTCGAGGGTGGGCTTTCTTTCTAACAACCGGGAGTGAATGTTTTTGAAAACTTGTCCCACACAACACTGTTTTTAAAGCCAAATGGTTCATCCCGAATCATTGTTTCATCAGCAAAGTATACGGAACGCCAATAACATAAGTGTCGTTCACTCCATAGTTTACAAAAGGCTAATCGGTCATCCTTTTGTTTTTTGGTAATAAATGGCTTGATCTTTGGTGATTGTAGAGTTAAACCAGATTCGATTGCTCTGTTTCTTATAGTGGAATAAGTAAAACTGTTTAAACTATTTCTTTTAGTTTCTGAAATAGGTTTATTATATTTTTTTTTAACTCTATAATAATTTTTTGATCATCTGTACTTGTTGCACGTTTTCTTACAACATTATCATAATTTCGGGGTTTTTGACCGTTGATAATCCGATAAATTGTTGAAAGGTTAACTCTATATAAATCTGCTAATCTTTTTGGTGAAAATCCTTCATTTTTTAATTCTTTAATAACACGGTGTTCATTTTCAGTAAGATGAAAGCATTTTTTATCACTATTCTCCATTTCAAAAACAATGCAATCAGAAAGAATTAGCGGCTGAGCGGAATCTCAAGGTTAAACGTAAATAATAAATTATTAGATTTATTTTAAAATTTTTATTTAAAATTAAGAAAAAAATTTTCTATTATTTTTATTTATATAGATTAGAATAATTAAATGTTTATTTTGATAATTATTATGACATCACAATTAGAGCAGATTTGAATGTGTGTTTAACATCAATTTTAAGAATTAGTTATTGTTCATTTTTAATGAAATTAAGCACACAAAATAATAATAGGCTAATTATTATAAAAATTATGTAATTTTAACTTATTATCCACGTTAATATAGAAGTAGCTTTTAAAATATGCTATTTTGGCCGACTCAGCCTTCTTAAATAAATATTTCTAAGTATATATAAAGGATCTATTAAGCACTAGATATTGTTTTTAATTCCCGATATTTGTTTTTACGAAAAAACAATTGGACATAACAAATTAATTTAGATTTAATACCTTTGTAATTTTTTGCGGTAATTGTTAAAATGGGTGTATATATATTGAGAATTTAGTTTAAATCTTTCTATCTACAAAAAGGTATTGGGAATTCTGAGAATTGTAGTAAAGTTTCAATTTTAAATAGTGATGATATTCCTGACTGTTCGTCCTCCATGTGGTGCATCCTGGACTAGGTGCCTATAGGCCTCTAGACTAATAACAACAGGTATAATTGAACTTTCGCTGCGGCGGGTGGGTGCAAGCATACACCCAGGATACTTAAAAAGTATCTTAAGGTATACGTATACCATATGTAGCACTTGGGTTAAGAGAGATAATCTTGATACAAAATCAGGCGGCCTCATCGATCCTTGCAAACAGCGGCGGCGTTACAAGGATGTCGTCTACCAGCTAAGAAAACTTCGTTTTTCTCCTACAAGTATGTTACGCTTATTAAGTCACCAAAGTTTTATGTGCCTTATAAATATGGAAAATAATGAAGAGGTGATCACGTAATCACCAACTAAAATGAAATGAATTGTATTAAGCATTGCTGTGCTTCGCAATGCAAAGAACTTTACGTATCTGGGCTTTTCAATGACTTCTGACAGTGGTTCATCTAATGCATTTGTTTGGCTGCCACTCCGTTTAGAAAGCTTGCCAATCTCCTTTAGAGACGAAAAATCATTTATCCAAACATACAGGTGAAAATTTTCTCTTTATTAGTTTGCACAGTACTTCTGTACGACGCTGAAACGTGGATTTTTTACAGGATTAGAGATTATGAAGCTTGACAAATTTGAAGCAAGATGCCTCAGAGACATTTGGAACAACACCCATTTTGCATCTTCCGTATCAAGGGATTGGACAAATAAATCAGCAACTGCCAAATTTAAGATGACCTTCAATTTTACAATTTTCCTTCATTGGTATCGCGACAACGAAGATTGCGCTGGTTTGGGCACGTTTTTTTGTAAAAATCTTAATGCAATCTCACGTATCGTAACCCTGGCTTGTCCAAATACCGATTGGAAAAAGAGGAAAGGTGGTCACGAAACGTACTTGGATGGATGCTGTTCCGGACGATCTTCACACTATTTTGGCCGGGACTTTGTCAGTCGTTTGATTGAAATATCTGTGCACCTCTGAAAGCCGTTCCAATATCTCACTACAGATACATTCAGCGTAAAAAATACGTTTTCACCGTCAATAAAAGTAAAGAAATGAATAACAAGATTACAAAAAGAATAATTGTATAAATAATAAGAACAAAATGAAACAGTAAACATGTAATTCAAAATTACAATACTTTGAATGAGTCATTGTAAGACACAGTTACATTCAAATAAATGCATGGGTGGAATGATTCCTACTTTGATAGGTTTAATAAAAGTTCAATTTTCTGGAATAATATGGCAGACATGAGTATTTTGTTTGATTAGTTTTGACTTTCATGTACTGGTAAGTTCTCCTGATTCTTCCAAAAGATTTAGATTTGTTTAGAGCTGTATGTAGTGGGTGAGCGTTATTACTTTCAAACGTTGATGCTAATTGTATACAGGATTTAAAATGTTTATTACCAATATCATTCAATAAGGCAGAATATTTGATTCCTGCATATTTTGACACCAAAGATATGCATTTTTTTAAAACAACATAATCTTGTTTCAATAAATCAGGGAAAACTTACAGCTGAGCAATATAATATTAAAGGATACAAACGAGATGTAACGAACAATTCAGTAATATTGTCATCAGCATTTAGTTTTCTTAATCTTCTTATGTAGTAGCATAACAATTTGGTTTTCATAAATATATGCTCTACATGATCACACCAGGTAAGTTTGCTAAAATGTCCACTGCTGAAAGGCATGCTTCTTCATTTTATTCTTCTTTTTATTATTGTTATTTTTATCATTGTTAACAATATTTTTCAATAAGATGGATAATTTGATTCTTGTAGATTTTGACATCAAAGATATGCATCTTTTAAAAACAACGTAATTTCGTTTTGATTAACCAGGAAAAATTATAGGTAATCAATATAATATAAAAGGATAAAAACAAGATGTAACAGACAATTAAATAATGTGACTATCAACATTTAGTTTTCTTAATCATATTATGCAGTAGCACAGGATTTGATTTTTATAAATATATGCTTACACCAGATAAGTTAGCTATTTGTGTTTACCCCCAAGATACTTAATTTTGTTTATCTGATTTAATTTGAATGTTTTGTTTAATTCCATGGTTTCTTTCGGACGCCTCGTTGTAAATTTAACGGAACATAATAATATCATTCGATACGATAGGAATATTTGTTTTCCGCAAATTTTGACACCAAAGACATGTTTTAATAGAAAACTTATTATCCACTTTGGTAAGCATCTTTCTCAACCGACAACCATGCATGTCATCATTTTAGATTCGGCGAAACCGCCGGTGCTGCTATTGTTGCCAATCCCGACGTTAACAAAATCGCCTTTACCGGATCGACCGAAGTAGGCCAACTTATTGGTCAAAACGCCTACAAGCACGGATTGAGGAATATCACGTTGGAATTGGGCGGAAAAAGTCCACTCATTATTTTCGACGATGCAGATTGTAAGTTGATGTAGTCAGTCCTCCATGTGGTGCATCCTGGAATATCTAGGGCTGCACTTAATTTTTAGCAGATTTAACAATTACCGCAAAAAGTGATTATTTAACTAAAACATCTCTAGCAATTACAGTACTGTATAAAAACTATAATTATATATACATATATATTGTAAGTAATAATAATAATAACTAGTAAAATATTTCGACTATTCCCACATATTTGTAAGTCTCTTAACATTTATTGGTTAATAAAAGAAAAACGATTAAAATGGCCATGTTTTACGTAGATTGCCCACTCATCCATAGTTTGCAAAATGTTAATCTATTATCATTTTGTTTTTTAGTAATAAATGGCTTAACTTTTGGTGATTGAAGTGTTAAACCAGATTCGACTGTTCTATTTCTTATTGTGGAATAAGTGAAATTGGTTAAACTATTTTTTTTAGTTTCTGAAATAGGTTTATTATAATTTTTTGTAAGTTGATGTAGTCAGCCGAAAATATTATTCGATATAATTTGGATGCTAATGATTCGGGGGGACTTGAGTAGTGTTTATCAAGTTTCAATTTCCAATCATGGTAATATTCCTGACTGTTCATCCTCCATGAGGTGCATCCTGGAATAGGTACGGCTACACTTTATTTTTATCGGATTTAACAGTATATTTTTGTAAGCTTTTTAAAAATATATTACAGCCATCACAACAATTACCGCAAAAAGTGATTATTTAACTAAAACATTTCTAGCAACTACAGTACTGTATAAAAACTCATTATATACACATGTGTATTGTAAGTAATAAAAAAATTGTATAAAATATTAACGGGTACAAAATCGAAAATGGAGTAAAATAATTAACATGATTTATAACGCCAAGTATTAATAAAAACTCAGATCACATGCAACTTTTTCAGTTACCAAATTCAAAAAATTTAATAATCTATGTGATCGCCATTCTTTTGAACAACCTGATTTAGGCATTTTGGAATACTGTTAATGAGAGTGTTGATATATTCTTGTTGTGGAATAAGTGAAATTGGTTAAACTATTTTTTTTTGTTTACAAAATAGGTTTATTGTATTTATTTTTTAAATTCTATAAAGATTTTGTTATTATCCGTAGTGGTTCTTACACGTTTTCTTCCAAGATTATCATAATTTCTCAGTTTTTGACCATTAATAATCCGATAAATTATTGAAAGGTTAACTCTGTGTAAATTCATTAATTGTTGGGTGAAAATCATTTATTTTTTGGTTTTTTGATAACACGATATTCATTTTCCGTAAGATAGAAACATTTTTAATCACTATTGTCCATTTCGCAAACAATGCAATCAAAAAGCAAAGTTAGCGGATGAGCGGAATCTCAAGGTTAATCGTAAATAATAAATTATTCGATTTGTCTTAAAATTTTTATTTAAAATTAAAATATATATATATTTATTATTTTTATTTATATAGATTAGAATAAGTAAATGTTTATTTTGATAATTACTATAACATCACAATCAGGGCAGATGTGAATGTTCGTTTAACATCAATTTTAAGGATTAGTTATTGTTCATTTTTAATGAAATTAAGCACAAAATAATAATAAACTAATTTAAAGCATTGGAGTTCCCTTTATAATTCCAATAAAAATATAAGAAGACGTAAACTGTGAGATGACTTCATTTTGTATATTCTCGTTAGTCACAAACATATAACATTTTGGTATATATACACAAAAAAGGGGGGTACATATAGCATTTAAATTAGTACAACTCAAACATTTACACAATCAAGCTAAGTTTAATATAGTGACGAACTGTTTTTGTGTACACAAAGCAGGTTTCAATGTGTGAATATAAACAGATTCGAGAATTTTTAACATTTGAAGCTGGAGAAGTAATTAGCACTTTAAAACAATTTTTAAAGTTGATTTGATGTTTGGTTTGTAGTAAGTGACGTAATATGGATGATGTAGACAAGTGTTCATTTCCATTTGACCTCTTATTGATCCAATTAGGAATGTGTTCTTTAGCCCGATTAGATAAGCGACGCATTGTCCGACCAATGTATTTGTCACTAAAATGTTATATGTTTGTGACTGACGAGAATATACGAAATGAATTCATCTCACAATTTACGTCTTATATTTTTATTTGGAAATAAACTAATTATTATAAAAATTATGTAACTTCAACTCCATGTTTTTATAAATGAACTATAAAGTACTCGACATTATTTTTAATTCTCAATATTTATTTTTACAAAAAAACAATCGGATATAACAAATTAATTTAGATTTGATACTCTTATAATTTTTTGCGTTAATATTTGAAATGATTGTACATTTAAATGAAGAATATTGTCAAATTGAGTTTTAGTTTAATTTAGTTAAAATAATTCTGTTTTATATATTTTTCAATATCAATAAACCTTGTAACGATAATTAACTAAAATATTTTTGTAATAATGAGTTTTTTAAACTGTATTTTAAATTGATGTTTTCTAAAATTATATTAGTGTTATTTATTATTTTTGGTAGTAGTAGTAGTAGTAGTAGTAGCTGAAATTGGTTTGCAAACAATCAATCAGCATGATGAAGTATTAGAAATAATGTAATAAATTTTAATACAATATGAGCAACTTGATTTGGATTAAATTAACCATATGATTTTTAAAACAAAAATATTCAATCATATACATAACACGCATATGCTATTTTTTTTTCCAAAATTCACAATATAAACACAGTTAGAATATGTAACGAGAATTAAATAAAATATTTTTTGTAACAATGACTTTTAAAAACTGTATTTTAAATTGTGCAACTTTAACAAAAGTTGAAATAACCACCTTCCATACATTTTCACCTTGCAGTAGAGAAAGCTGTTGAGACCGCCCACACAGGTCTGTTTTTGAATCAAGGTCAGTGTTGTTGCGCCAGTACGCGAATATTCGTCCAAGAAGCGGTTTATGACAAATTTGTTGAATTATCGACCGAAATGGCGAAAAAGCGCCGCGTTGGAAACCCGTTCGACTTGGAAAATAGCCAGGTAACGCATGTGTTAATGATCTGCACAGTTTTTACAACTTTAATTGTCTTCCAGCAGTGCATATTTTTTGACGAAGCCAAACGTGGGCCCGCATTTGGTGCTGGTTGTGGAAGTTGAACCCATATCTACCCAGGTTCGATTAGAGCGTGTACTGCTAGACCACTCTGACAGTTACCTCCACTTGGTACATCGTGGACTAGGTGTACTTAAGCATCTAGACTAACACAGCAGAACCGAGTGTTCTGTTATGCTTTTAAGCCATCATCATCATACTAGCTAAATATTGATTTTTCCATTTTCAAGGCCAAATAATTTTCTTTCAATAGAAGAATACACCAACGTGACTCACACTTACTCAAGAAGGTTAACAAATAGGACTTTTAAAATTGGTTTTCTCTTTAACCAACCAATCAAATCACATTAAAACAAAAACTTTTTTTATACCAACCAACCAATCACATCTACTGCAAATAAATGGTTTGGTGTCAAAAAAAAACAACTTTATTGATCTCAATTTAAACTGTTTAAAATCTATTTTTAACATATTTAGTTAAAAATAGATTATAGTTTGTCGTATGATTTACTCATGACGTTATAATGTTAATCAAAATCAAAATATAAACATGTAAAAAATAAAATATTTTTATTTATAATTATTTACGTAAACTTACTTGTTTTATCAAAAAAATGTTTAAATTAATTAATTATATTTTCACTACTTTAAATGTTTTACGAGAAACATCTTTCACCAGTAATAATCATCATCATCATCAGGGATAAACATCCCCCACCAGTTATTATCACTCAAGCTAGTCCGAAAACCAAAACGTCTGCAAAAATGTCAACTTTTGTAGTGTGTACTTAAAAAACGACACTTGAGGTGTGTTGACATTAAATGTTAATTACTTCCCGAAGTAAACCCACTCCAATGATCTCTGTGGCTGCATAGGATAAAAAAAACGGACGCCCATTTAAATAATTCACTTAGACGAGGGGGCTAAGCATAAATAAAAGGACTGAGTTTGCATACTACAATGTCCGTCCAAATTTTCCGTTGGCCGCTTGGCCTTCTTTTCCATCCGGACAATGGATGGGCTTTTATAGCTATTCTGACTGGATGAGTGGGCGATTTACGTAAGCCATTGAAGTCAATCGTTCAATGTACTGTACAGATATGGAACTAATCACAATGACTACAAAGTATTATTATTGATTATGAAACGTAATCAATACCAATCGTTTAGGGTTAATTTTCATTCATTTTTCATTTTAGTTGGTGATGTAGTTACTTCTTTCTTATTTTCCATATTTATATGATATACACGATCGAATTTGATAGCTTGATAAGCGTAACAAACGTAGAAGAATAACAAAGTTTCTTGGTTGATTCACGAGGCTGCTTGATTTTTTGTCAGGGTTATCTTCCTTAGCCGAACGGCTACCTTTTAAGTATTGTGGGTGTATGCTTGCACTCACCCTTTGCAGCGGTAGTCCAGTTATACCGCTATGCACTCGGTCTCTGCTGTTATCAGTCTGGATGTATATAAGCACCTTGTCCAGGATGCACCACGCGGAGGACGAACAGTTAAAAATATCACCATTATTAGAAATGGCATCTCCGCTAGTAACTTAAGTAAAGCTACAGTCTATTCACATGTTTTGGCTTTTTATAGGGTCCACTTGTCGATAAACAACTATTCGAAAAAGTCATGTCCTACTTTGACTGCGGAAAGAAGGAAGGTGCCAAATTGTGTACAGGCGGTGCACGTGTTGGAGACCGTGGCTACTTTGTCACTCCCACTGTATTTTCCGACGTAACCGACAATATGCGCATAGCCAAGGAGGAGGTCAGTTTTGGCGGTTGATATGTTTTGTTTGTTTGATACTCGACGCTCAACAGTGGACATTCTAGTGAAGCATTCACTTGGCGGGTCGGTGGTGGAATTCGAACCCTCGATGGCCACACAGCTTTGAGTCGAATGTCTTATCGCGGCACAATGCAAAAGAGTACCGTAAGGTCTTCCCATTGACTAAAACTGCCCGTCCGGACGAAGTGATGGTCTAACGGTATTGAAAAAATAAATTGTGTACAAGAAATACTTTTCAGTATTTCATTTTGGTGACGTGGTCACCTCTTCATTATTTCCCATATTTATACGACGCATGTAGAACGATCGATTTCGATGGCTTGACAAGCGTAGATAAACGTGGAAGAATAACAAAGTTTCTTGGCTGGTAGACGGCATCCTTATGACGTCGCCACTGTTCGGGTAAAGATTGACGAGGCCGCCTGATTTTTTTTGTTAGGGTTATCTCCCTTAGCCTAAGGGCTACATATGGTATACGTATACCTTTAGATACCTTTTAAGTATCCTGGGTGTATGTTTGCACTCACCCGCCGTAGTGGAAGCCCAGTTATACCGCTGTGCACTCGGACCACCCTGCTGTTGTTAGTCTAGATGCCTATAGGCACCTAGTCCAGGATGCACCACGTGGAGGACTAACAGTCAGGAATATCACTATCATTGGAAATTGAGACTTTATAAGCATTACTCAAAACCTCAGGATCATTAGCATCACAAACCCTTAAGTATCCGGAGTGATCTAGCGATACAGCGCTTGGCTCGAATCTAGGTGGACATAGGTTCGATTCTTACCGCTTGAAGATGCGCTTTCTGTAAGCCATTTAATTAGTAAAAAGTTAGTTATAAATCCGATTGACATTTTGCTTTAATCTATATTTAGATTTTTGGCCCTGTTATGGAGTCTAATGAAATTCAGAACAATGGATGAAGTAATTAAGCGGGCTAATGAAAGTGAATACGGCCTAGGTGCTGGTATTTGTACCCGTGATTTGGACAAAGCGATGTATGTGATGCAGGGATTGCAATCTGGAACGGTTTGGTAAGTGGAATGGTGCATTTATTTGAGTACAAATCAGATTTATTCAAATTGTGTGAGTATTAATTTTTTTGTAAAATGACGTGAGTGTTATACCGCTGTGCACTCGGACCCTGCTGTTGTTAGTCTAGATGCCTATAGGCACCTAGTCCAGGATGCACCACGTGGAGGACTAACAGTCAGGAATATCACCATCATTGGTAATTGAGACTTTATAAGCATTACTCAAATCCTCAGGATCATTAGCATCCCAGAAATAAATGTAGTAGGTATGATATAACATATATATAAAATTAATAAATGACAATAATTGATTGTTTTCTATTTGGACATTGATATTTTTATTGTTTCATTATCACAATTAAAGGATCAACTGCTATAACGGCACTTAACGCTGGGGTTCTCCTTTTGGAGGCTTTAAATTATCTGGAATTGGACGTGAGTTAGGAGAATATGGATTGCATCAGTATACGGAAGTGAAGACGGTACGTTTTTAGCACATTTGTATACATATTATTATATTATACAAAACCCTTTTGCTTTAAGAATAAGCATGGGGTAATAAGACAACAATCACAGCAAAATAACAACAACAATAACAAAGTCTCGTTGGCATTAAATATTCTGCAAATCGAAGATTGCGCTTTCTTTCGCTTTTCATTCCAACCTTGTCATCTGGTAACTTTGCCATTCAGAAACGTTCTTGTTTGCCGGAATGGCGTCATCTTGCATTGTTTCCGCAGCACTATAAATTTTTACAAAGGCCAGGTTACCCACCTTGTGCTCAAACCCTCCTCCTTTATCCAGGCTTGGGACTGGCTAGATTGAATCATTTCTAATCCAAACTATATATATGGATTTGTTGTTATTGGAAGCAACAAATGTTTTTTCCTTACTACCTTAACGTGACTTGTCAAGAATGTTAAGTTATGCTTGTCCAAATGAATTCTTTAGCAAGCTAGGCTAACAGTAATCAATTCAATTTTTGTTTAAACAATATATGGATGTTATGTGTTGATGTAACACCATTTTCAATGCCAATACATACTGTGGTTGGATGTTTTCTGTGCCGTACTGTTGGAGTGACTACTGGGGCTGGCAATGAGTTTTCTAGGTGTCCATTTGCCAAAAACTGCGTTTCTCGTAAAACATTTAAGCAGTAAAAAAATTAATAAATTTTCTTTTATCATTTCGAATGTTACATTGTTTTGCTGGTCTTTTGCGAACGTAACTTATGACGAGTTAATGTATTTCGTTTAATGGCGATGTTGGCATGCTGGTTGCAGTAGTCAGTTGTTCTATTGATTTTGTTGTTTGTTATTTGGGTCTGCATCAAATTGGAAATGGCTGCATATGGTCACATTGCTGTAAATTGTTTTTCAGTATTAATAAAATGAAATACGAAAATATTTACTTTTTGTTTTGTAGATTACGATGAGCGTCCTTGAAAAGAATTCGTAGTTGATTCTAACTTGAGTTGGATGCATAATTATATATTTGACTGTTTACAATTAATGCAATTTTGGTAATAAATTATTTATTAAACATTTTTTGTGTATTTTTATTTCAATAAGTAATGGGGGATTTGATAATTTGGTAAGGACTAGCTGGTAGAATTATCTTTCTGTTGACTGAAAGTATGTATAACCGCCTTGCATCGTTTCTATGCCAAAAGAACTTAGCGAATTAAGAAGAGTGATAAAGTTTAAAGATACCACTTTTATTGTCGTTTTGAAGTTTTGATAAAGTAGCCAGTCTTATCTCTACAGCATGATTTTACTTTAAGAAAACTTTTAACTGTTTTTAATGCACAATTATATATATTATTAGAGGTTGTTATCTAACCTAAACATTGTCAGCAATCACAACTATCATACATTACAAATATGAATATGTTTGTGATTTGATTTATAGTAATTAAAAATTACATAAAATGTGGACTGATTCATAAAAATTTAGAAAGGCTATAAACATAAACTATAATATCAAACGTTTAAAAATATTGTGCATGATCGTCAATAAATGATTTTATGTATTTTACACCACAAAATGCCTTATAATAAATGTGATCATTTTTTTGCTACCAGTTCAATACTGTTTACCAACAGAAAAAACAGGACACAATATACTCACAGAACCACAGTCACGTTAACAACAAACGTGATACATTCAAATACAAAAAAAGGCGCTTCCAAAACAAAGTTTAAATAAAGTCAAAGTTGTTTAAATGTACAATAATATAAAAATTGTAATCAAAATAAAATTTAATAATCATTTTAAATATTTTATTTCAACAGTAACAATATCAATTGCTTAAAGTCTTTTAAGTTCTTTCCTCTACAAGATAGGGGCGTTCTCATCTTAGTTTATAAAATATTAAGGTCAGATGGTGTTGAACATCCTCTCGTCCCTGCTAATGATACTCGAAAGAAGGTACCCTTTTAAGTTATCTAAACCATTTCTCAAATAGAGTCATATTCACATAGAATCTTTTATAAAACCATGTTTCAGCTTCGTCCATTGACTTCTTCAAATCGGCGTACAATAATTATTTTCTCCATGATTATATTTAATTTTTATATTCCTATTTATATTTAAACATATTTTCTTATATTTATATATATATATATATATATATATAAATTTTCGAGATTTAATTTTGCTAATATTTAATATTTTGAACCAAGTATCAAAAGGAGTTTGCTCTTACATAACTCGTGAATATACCTGAATATACCTGAATACCGGAAAGCAAATTTAGATAGCATCGTTATTAGCATTTTTAATAGTAATATCAAATAAATAAATTTTCCTATAACAAAGTTACAACCCAGTAAATAAAAGTGTTTAATAAAACTATTTTAGAAAATACTGCACAATAAATATTTATAGATAATAAATTATGTTTTTATCTCTACAATAAAATTTTGAAAAATATTTGCATTATTTTAAAAGTATTTTTAAAATAAGCTTGTTAAATTATAAATAAATATTAAAAATTATAAACAAAAATATTAAACAATATAAATTTAAAATAAACATGTATTATTTTTTTATTTTTTGCAATTAAATAAAATGTTTTAAATATGCTAGTTTAATTTTAACTTTTCAAGGTTAATTTTGACAATTTTTTAAATGAAAGTAGTGGATTATTATCTATCATGGATTAATTATATTTACCTTTTTGTTAATAAAAATTGTTTTTATTATTTTTATTTTATTTTTTATTCATTAATTTGTTTTTAATTTAACAATATGTTTGATTGTAAAATTTTTTATGAATGTTAAATTTCATAAACAAACATTTTGGTTTGTATAACGTTTGTTTTGTTTAATAATAAATTAATTATATAATTTTTTTAAATTTATATTTAAAAATTTTTGAATTAATATTTATTTATTTATATCTTGCACTTTATTAATTCAAACATGTTAAATAGCAATTGTGCTTCTCGTCTTTCAAATTCAGAAAATTGTTTAGTATCAAAATATAAAGAATTTACTAATTGTTCTCAACAAATTGTTACACAAAAACGTGCATCTTCTTTATTGTGTGTTTTGTCAACATCTGAAAATAAAAATTATAATTATGCAGTTGGTGCAAATGTTGATAATGAATATAATGATTTTCGTTATACATATACACCTAAACCAATAATGTCTATTCATTATGACAACAATTTGAATCTAATTAGTCCTTTTTATTTACTAGACAGTACCGTGTGTAATACTGTTTATCCGAATATTGAAAATGTAGGCGTTTTACCAAGAATATACAATGCATTTTGGTGTTGTTTGCGTCCTATAACTAATTATTTACACGACAAACAAAAAAATAATACTGGTCAGTGAAATTTTTTTTTTAAATTAAAATATACATATATTAGTATAGTTTATAAATTATGCAATTATAACATTTTTATATCTACAATTAGTAAGTAGTTGGTTAATTTTTTATTTAAGTTTAAATAAATTAATTTAAAAAACCTAAATTGCTAAACATATATATTATGCAAAATTTGTCTTTAAATTTTAACTTATACTAGTTGTACATTGTTTGTGTATATTATATATAACATTTTAAAAGTTATATGTTAATATATTTAGGTTATGATTGCTAGTTAAATTAGGATATTTATAATAAAAACGTTTTTAATAATTTCTAAAATTATATTTATTTTTATTTTAGGAAAAAATTAATTATTTAATTATTTAGAGACAATTTTAGTAAATTAAATAATTTACAGATTATATATATTTGCATTCCTTATTTTTTAAATTTAAAAAATTGATAATGCAATAAACAGTGTTTTATTTTATAACTTTGTCAAATAAGTAGTTTTGTTAAAAATAATATATAATATCAATCTTTTAAATTATATAAATAATTTTTTTAAATTAGATTTTTTAGTCTTTTTATATTAATAAATTAATAAACATTAATGTGAAAGTATTTAACAACCAAAATGTTATTTTTTGTTTATATTGTATAAATTTACGTTTTTTATTTGTATACTATTATACTATTTTTTTAATTTGATAAACATATTTTGAGTAATAATAATAATAATAATAATAATAATAATAATAATAATAATAATAATAATAATAATAATAATAATAATAATAATAATAATAATAATGTTGAGAATTGAATATTGTTTTATTTTTGTAACATTCTTTGGTGCATCATGGACTCGAATTAACATATAACAAAAACCAAGTGTAACTGGGTTTCTGTTTTGGAAAACACATGCAAATATACACCAACAGTATTTAATAAGTATATAATAATATACACATATCAAATGTAACTGTTGCGTTAAGTGAAACAATTTTGACTTGAGTTCAGGTATTTTCATTAATTTTTCTCTTTATGAGAACCATTTAAGCCAACCCCAAGTCAGGAGAAAGGAGGATGGTTTGAACACAAGGTTAGCAACCTGGCTTTAATAAAACATTTGTATTGCTACAAAAACCATAAATGAAAGCTATTCTGAAAAACAATGATAGCACAACCTAGATGATTTGGTTGAGCGAAAGCCCGAAGAGAGCTCAATCTCTGATTTGATAAATAATTTAAGTGTTTAAAGGTGATTATCACAGATTGCTATTGTTATTATTTCTTTAATGCCGAGGTGGTCTAGCGGTACAGCGCTCAAATTTAGACTTTAGTGGGCATGGGTTCGAATCCCACCACCGGTCTACTAAATATGGGCCCACGTTTGACTTCACTGAAATGCCCACTACTAAAAAATGTTTTTTGTAAAACATTCAAAGTAAAGCATAAAAATAATAAATAATCACTCCTACGGCAATATATGGGAGTAAAACATGGAAGCAAACGGACAAGATTGATAAGATGGTAAATGTTTTTTATCGCCGGTGTCTTTGAAGTATTTTAATGATTACCCGTCGCGATCACATTTCAAATGATGGGATCATGAGAAGAACTGACTCTTGTTCACTACATGACATCATTACAATGAGACAAAGAAAATTACTTGGTCAAATTTTACGTTTACTGCCTAATAGGCTAGCAAAAACAGTTTTGGAATATACAATTGAAGATGGTAAAAGAATGGTTGGTAGACCACATAAAACTTGGGGGAAGATTGCATTGAAATAAATGTCTCATGGGATTAAACAAACATTTTGACGAAATGTTCGAACACAGAATAATTTTGTTGTCCCATATTATATTTAAATTATAGGACTTTGTTGTTAATTTTTGCTGTTATCTTGTTGCCCCATGGATTTTTTTAAGCACAAGGGTTTTGTAATAAACAAATAGTGCCGTTACAAGGATGCTGCTTATTAGCTAAAAACCTTTATTACTTTTTTACTATATTTCCACAATATTCATATTTTCTTGTTACAATATTATGAACAAGAGTTTGTTTGTTTTGAACAATTGTTAATTACTTTTTAAAAAAAAGCAACCTGATATAAGTTTAACATTTTCTTCTCTACAGCAAGACTTCGTTTTTGTAAACTTGAGAGTTGTGTTAATATTTTCTAATATGCGAAAATATCTATTGAGCGGCGGTATAAATAACTTTTAATGATGTTTTTAATTTCATTATTACTTTGTAGAATCTAACTTCAGCGTTGATTGTTGTTTCTCAATAATAATGATGATGATGACGATAATAATAATAATAATGATAATAAGAACAATAATAAGTATAGTAATAATAATAATAATAATGATGATAATAATAATAATAATAATAATAATAATAATAATAATAATAATGATAATAATAATAATAATAATGATAATAAGAATAATAATAATATTGATAATAATAATAATAATAATAATAATAATAATAATAATAATAATATTGTTAGTAATAATACTTGTATTAGTAATAAAGTTTGATCAAAAACAATTTTTGTTAAAATGATTGTCAAAAATTGAGAAAAAACTTTTTATTTCAGTTTTTCAAAATTGTCATATTGCTACGTTGTGACGTACATTAAAATTTTTGATTTTCAGTTGACATCAAGTTTAATTATTGCATCTCATGAGCAAACTTTGTGATGTTAGTATTATTAATTTAATAATAATAATAATAATTATTATTATTATTCTTTTGGTAACATAGTTATGGAAAAACGTTTTATAAATTTCTCAAACTATAAAGCGTTATATTAGAATTATTAAAAAGTAGTCATAACAAGATATAGTTTTCTTACTATGTGCGTTCTCGGAAAGTTCTCTTATTTGACAACAAAAGTTGGTGACAGACCATCTTAAAGTGCTACATATTTGCCGTAGCGGAAACCCAATTATGCCGTTGTATGCCGTTGATCCATGCTGTTATTAGTCTACATACCTAAAGGTCACCTAGTCCAGAATACCCAACATGGAAGAGGAACCGTCAAGTATATCACCATCATTGGAAATTGAGACTTTATAAGCATTATTTAAATACTCATCTAGTGAAAACACAGAATAAGCACACACTAACTAATATTTGGAAAACATATTTCATTTTACTGTTCACAGATTTGCCGTGGGATGTTTCCATTAAGTCGATTACCAACCTTCAATACTTGGGATCAGGAGCTCAAGGTGTCGTTTTTCGAGGCGAATTTCGCGGTGAAATCATTGCAGTCAAACAAATCAATCAAACCCTCCAAACGGACATTAGTCATTTGCGTCACTTAAAACACGAAAATGTCATTCAATTCAAGTAGGTTTAAACAACTATTACTTGTGATCGATGACAGTCACCTCTCCATTATCCCTATATTTGTACAGTAAAAATTAAACGATCGATTTTGATAGCTTGATAAACGTAACAAAAGTAAAGAAACTACAAAATTTCTTGATTGGTCAACAGCATCCTTGTAACGTCGCCACTATTTGCAAAGATTGACGAGGCCGCCTGACTTTTTATTACGGTTATCTCCCTTTGCCCAACGGCTACATATGGTATACGTATATCTTTAGATACCTTTTAAGTATCCTGGGTGTATGTTCGCACCCACCTGCCGTAGCGGAAGTCTAGTTATACCGCTGTGCACTCAGTCGCTCCTGTTATCTATCTACATGCCTATAGGCACCTAGTCCAGGATGCACCACATGGAGGATGAACAGTCAGGAATTTTACCACTATTGGAAATTGCTCAAGAATTTCTGAAGATTATTAACATTTATCCGTTAGAGCTATGTGATTACAACAATACTCAGTCGCTGCTGTTATTAACCTAAATGCTTATGGGCACCTAATGGACAAAAACAGTTACAAATATAATCGTTATTGGAATTTGAGACATTGTACGTATACGTACGTATTAAGAGGTGCATACACATACACAGCAAAATAGTCTAAACAGCAAAATTATTAATATTATTATTATGGTGTCCTCTTGCTGTTTTTCTTAGCAATATATTTTTACAGCGACCACGTTGCTAATCTTGCGCTTATACGCTCCTTTTTTCTCAAATGGACTTGATATCGGCTAAGGTTGTTAATTGGGCTGACTCAGTCCAGACTTTGTAGTTGACATGGAAAGCAAGCAAACTAAGACCGGAGTCGTTTATTTAGTCACGTTGACACATCGTCAACCTAACACAATCATGCAAATTAGAGTATTTTAACGAACAAGGCAATCAATACAAATGACAAAAGTGTGGCGTTCGTTTATTTATTTTTAAGGAAAAAATTGATAATCACAATTGTTTATATTGATTGAGTGTAAAAACATTTTGTCGCCGCCATGACAGTTATCAATGCAAGTTTTTGATTTATTACTAAGGTACACAATTATTATTTTAAAGTGTTTCGATAAGAGTTTAGACTTTGTACGCGCGCATACATACACATACGTACGCACCGATTTAATCAAATAAATCGCAGTTTATCGATTTTCAATCTATTTAAACGTGTCTAACACAACTTATAATCCTCTATATTGTGTGTATGTGTGTATAAAAGAAATATCTATTTATGAGCATGTTATATCTTTATAGATTTGATTGCTTATTGTTCCAAGATTTTGTATGTCAAAATATCTGGGCTTTTCTAGCAGATTCAAAAAGTAATCTGTAGATATAACAAAATGGTCATTTTATACGCTAAGTTATTCGAAGCTTGTGTTTTGTCTGCAGTTGATATTAACAAAATTTTGAGTAACAAATTGTATTCTTTTTTGCAAGACGACTCCCGTATACTGTTGGATTATTTTTATATTTTCGGTTTCCACACTCAATTATGTCCAGGATGCATCAAGTGGATGATATCGCTGCCTCTCCAACGACTGAGTTACCTGTTTACTTGTTGAAAAACGTGTTTCAGTAAAATTTGAAAAAGAAATCTGCAAAACGATTTGATAACATGGATGCTAACGTTTAACCAATAAGCACATATGTGGGTGTATGTCAGATTGCTGAACGGTTATTGGTTCAATTAAATAGATCAAAATTCTACTTTTCGAAGTGAAAATGTGCATTAAAACATGTATATATATATTAATATTTTCAAAGTTTGCGAATCATCTTATGCATTAAAAAAAGTTTCTCAATTTAAGGATGTGATGCTTGTAAGCACTGGGGCCTTACAATGCTGTCTGATTTTTTGGTTGTATATGGTATATGTATACATTAAGATAGCTCTTAAGTACCCTAGATGTACGCTTGCATCCATCTGCCGAAGCGGAAACTTAGTTATATCGCACAGACACAAAGTTAAAAGTATTACCGCTTCCAGATACAGTGCTTGACTCTACATCTGTGTGAGCATGAGTCAGATTCCCATCACCGGCTCACTTAATGTGGACTCGTATGTCTTCGATCTTGTTTAATATCCACTTGCTGTAAAGTACGGTTTTTTACACAAATATTTTTCTACATTTTTAATATTTTATTCAAGGGGTATATGCATTCAAAGTTCGTGTTATTACATTCTCATGGAATATTGTCCCCATCGCGAATTGTACAATCTTATTCATTCGCAAGAACCAATTTTCGCGCGTACAATTTACGACTGGGCTCGGCAAATAGCTTCCGGAATGAATTATCTGCACTCAGCTCAAATTATTCATCGTGATTTGAAGTCTCTCAAGTACGATTTGCGTTTGTACTTTATTCAAAATGGCGACTTATTTTACTCGAATTTTATTGGCTAATATTCTGTATGTAAGCAAACGGGCCAATAAAAATTGAGTATTTTTTTTACTTCATCCTGAATATGCAAAAGAAATAATGTGTCTACCAACTGTACTAGAAATTTAAACAGCTCTGTAATCAGAGCTCGTTATTTTTGTATTCATACAGCACATCAAACGATCAACTTCGATAGTCTGATAAGCGTAAAAAACGCAGAAGTATAACATCGATTTTCGGTTAGTAGACGGTATTTTTTGTGACGGCGTAAGGATTGATAAAGTCACCTGCTTTTTTGTCAGGGTTATCTCTCTTAGTTTAACAACAACATACGCTATACATATGCCTTAAGATACCTTTTAAGTACCTTGGGTGTCGTTATTAGTACTATTGCCGCGATTAATATCAATCTCATCTAAGGTACTCTATTCAAAATGGTGGTGACTCAGTTTTAATCCAATCTTATTGGTTAGACTACAAATAAGCCAATCACAAACGGCCGTTTATTTATCTCATTGTCATAGCAACTTACACATGACAAAAATGCAGTCCCATACTTGATTTCATAATAATTTCTTTTTGCTTCCTGTTATTTTCTTGTCTAGTAATATTTATAATGTGTTTGTCTTGGTTACATATGCATTTGAGGGGGGGGCGGATAGAAATAGAATAAGAATATGTTGTATAACAGTTTTCTTGATTTTTTACCAAAATTATAATGTTGTTAACTTTTGACAAATTACAACATATTTTGGGACTGGAAACTTGTTACCAATATGTAGGATAAATGTAGAATTACTATTGATTGATTGATTGATTGTGAGTTTTATGGTACAGTTATAGTGCAGTTAATCAATAAAACATTGTATCCATTTATTTAATGACTACAACGTTGATAGATGGTGTATGCACATAATACATTAAAAGGTGGTTGTGACACAGTTCTTGGACAATTTATTATTATTAGTAGTAGTAGTAGTAGTAGAAGTAGTAAGATATACCATGTAAAAATAAAAAACTCTTTGCAATAGAAAACAGTGAACAGATTTGGTTTTGACAGTCTCCACAAACAAACAAAGAATTGATCGCATTTAAATTAAACCTTGATGGCAGAACGAGTGGACATGAGTTCGATTTCTACCATCTCCTAGCCGAATGTAACTTCCCGTTTGACTTCACCAATACAATAAAATACTCTTCATAAATACAACATATAACTTGAATTAGTATTAGTGATTCAAATTTCTTGTTATTTTAAATTATTATTTTGTTTGGATTTTATTTTTTGTTTGTATTGTACTGAAAGCTACTTATACAAACTGACCACTGCAAAAATAATAATAATAATAGTAATAATAATAATAATAATAATAATAATAATATAATAATAATAATAATAATAATAATAATAATAATAATAGATACTCGTAGCTTGGTGACCTGACACCAGATATGTGGTGGGTTCAAGGTCGTGTGTATGTGAGACTTGAAAGGTATACGCGGCTGACGATTACAGATAAGGATGTTGAACAGCTGTACAGTGCTCCTGGTTGTTTTAAAATTCAAACGGATTTATTATTCAAGTGAATCTGACAATTATAATCCGACAATTTTAAATAAAACGAATTTATATAATCATCAAATGACATAAGGTTATCATTATTAATGTTTAGCCAGATTTTTGTGAATTAATATAGAACAACCGTGTTGACACGTATTTTTGCTGCATTGATTAGTAAGCAATAGATTTTGAGCATTGAAAGATATTAGCATTCGTGACAGTGACATGCTTTCTGGTAAAGTTGACTTTAAAACCACGTTGAAATCCACCATTTTGTTTTTTAAATACATTTTCATTAGGCATAAAAGAAAACTTATTTCTACTATTCGATTTTAATGATAATACCATAAATCTGTCAAAACGAATTCTCATTATTTATTGCACACCAAAAAAGGAAAATTAATATATAAATATAAATAGAATTATATCTTTATATAATTTTTAAATATATATTATTGAATAGAAAAATAATGGCAAATATCAAAATAAGTTATGCATGTTGTCATGGTAAATTAGAGTAACGCAGCTATTCTTAATTTTTGGGTGAATAGTGGTGGCGTCAGTTACAGGACCGGCAACGTGGTGTATTTATTAAGGCCCAAGAGAGAAAACTGAAGTCAGTCGAAATGAAGATGTTTTGATGGTTATTGGAAGTATCCAAATTAAACAGAATAGAACATGAAGTTGTTAGAAGACAACTGAAAGTCATCGAAGCTCACAAAAAAATCAAGAAAAAAGGTTAAGATGGTACGGCCGCATTCTACGTAAAGAAGAAAACTACATTACAAGGAGAATAATGGCGCTGGAAGTGGAAGGTAAAAGAAATCGTGGTCAACCAAAGAGAAGATGGTTGGATGATTGTAGAAACCGATATGAAGGAAAAGGGACTGACAAAAATTGAGAATATTAATTATAGTAATAATTATAATAATGATAGTAATAATAATAATAATAATAATAGTAATAATAATAGTAAAAATAGTAATAATAATAATAGTAAAAATAGTGATTATAATAACAATAATAATAGTAATAATAATAATAATAGTAATAATAACAATAATAGTAATAATAATAATAATAGTAATAATAATAATAGTAATAATAATAATAATAGTAATAATAATAATAGTAATAATAATAATAATAGTAATAATAATAATAATAGTAATAATAGTAATAATAATAGTAATAATAATAGTAATAATAATAATAATAATAATAATAATAATAATTGAATCTAAGTTGTTAACTTTGCAGTCAAAACTCTTCTCCTTTCTCAATCCGACTCTATTCCCATTTGTTGGACAAAATACACGCGCTGGTAATTGACCCATTTACGTAACACACTCAATGCCAACCTAAATTGCTCCAATTGGCTCATTTATATTCAATCCACTTTTCAAAGTCATTGTTAATGGTGACCAATAAGATTCAATTTAGTCCATTTTGAATGATAAAAGATCAGACGCGACAAATCAATAACTTGTCAATGTTGTTACATGAATATTTAAATGTTTGTAAACAGTTGACATTTCTGTCCTACTTACTGCCTTTGATGTAAAGAGGACACAAAATGATTTATGCCAATTTGTAACGAAATGTTTGTTTATTGTATAATGTATTACTGCACTAATAATAATAATAATTATTATTTATATATAGCGTTATGCACTTGGCATTTAATATTATTATTATTACTATTATTAACATTATTATTATTAGTAGTAGTGGTAGTAGTATTAGTATT